>JAVCKZ010104528.1:0-10720 GCA_034780755.1 Lepetodrilus elevatus
GTTAGCTTATCACCGGAATTCCTAGTTTTAAATGATACTCTTCGAAATTCGATGACCCACTTGCAGCCGCTATACGATTTCATGCTAAAGCTCAAATTGTATATGTGTGTATGAATAATACACACATATACAATTTAAGATTTAGCATGAAATCGTATTAAAATATTTCGTAATCTCGGGACCAGGTTTCGCAATAGTCCAATACTGACATCAATGACAAAATTAATGTTCTTACGTTGGCCGTCAATTCCCGCCAGGTGATGAACGAGCTGCGTTCGTACGACCAGTCAGCGCCAAAGATTGACTTCGCAAAATGGACCTTCCCTGTGCCAACATCAGGAAGTAACGCCAAGCAGATCTTTAAGGTAGAACATTGCCGTAGAACTTGTCCTATGGCTTGAAGTACAGTGTATGTCTGCTAGCTTTCAGTAGACCTAGATGCAGCTGACGTTAACGTAATGCATGCATGTGGACGCAATGATAGCCATCAGGACCCGTATTCTCGAAACATTGTAAGAGGTTCGTAAGTATTAAGAATGTGCCTAACTGGTTTTCTGCTTATGTCAATATTAAATAGATATTTTCTTTAGTTCATAAGTTACGGAATTTAGAAAATATATATATTGATAACGCTTTTGAAGCAATTTGAACAATGTATTATTGGTCGATTTCTTTTTATCTCAATTTTTATCTCAATTTTACCAGTGAAATTAGGCATTTATATTTACCATAACCTTTCATTTTATGGTGTCAAATTTAATATTTTAGGAGTGATTAACAATTTCCCAGGATTTTCCCTCCTCCTTGACATCACAATGAAATATCACAAACATATTATTTTTTCTCCGCTGCTATCATGCTTACACATAGAGTATTTAGTTCATCATTGGGACATTGCCTAGACAGAAATCGGGGGGAAAATACAATTATATTGACAAAATGTTAGTCTATGTGGATTAGCGTAAAAATTAGTGCGGTGACCTATCAATATTTTTTTGTTTTTGTATTTGCCTTTTACTGATAGACAAGTACACAAAATTTGAACAATTTATTATTGGTAGATATTTGTTGTTAAAGTGTGGCATATGTGACTTGTGACGTCGTCGTGATAACTCGGATTAGGAGCTCCTAACTAGTTAGGACAGCATCGTGAAACTGGGGCATGTGGACCTATTCTCAAAACGTAAGATAATTTAGCGATTCTTATAGTGTGACTACGAACTGTTCTTAGAATAAGAAGTTCGTAAGAACGCTTCGAGAATAGGCCCCCTGGTATACTACAAAGAGTTGCATATCCAACAGATGTCTTCATTGCTAACTGTGTTCATATGATAACAACAGAGAGCTGGGATCCTCGTCATCACTGATGTGACGATGTTTAATCGAAGAGAACCATATACTACCAGATACTACTCCTCACCGCATCAGCGAAACAGAAGTACGTAACCTAAATCTACCTTACAAATTCACTGTTGAAAAGTGAGATAATCTTGACAGCGGCTCAAACCTCAATCAAAGAAGAACAAATTGTACATTTGTCATTGTATATGCCGCGACAACGCGTCTTATCATGACTTTCTTTGTCACGTAAAATGTTTAATAATATATTTTGACCTCATTTTATTGTATCGCCTATTTATAAAGGTCATTATGACTACAGCTAACCTTGATTGATGTTAGATGCAGTCATAATATCCTGGAGTTCGAGGATGAAGTATAGGAGCGGCATGAACTTACAAGCAATTTGTTACAACAATAAAATATGTTAAAAGCAAACAATAGATTAGACACATACTAGTTAGTAGACATTAGAAGAAGCTACATCCTGGCACTGTCTTGTATATACAGTGGTTTCTGGAATTCCGGGACCGGCGGGACCGGCGCCGGCGCCGGCCATGATCTACGACAGCGAGGTCTCCATTGGTTCCAGAAAAGTCTCGGTGGAGTCGCTGCAAGAGGTCGAAAGAGTACGAGATATTTTCCCTGAATCATGGCTGTGGATGAATACAACGATTGGGTGAGCGTTAGGCCTCTTACTTGTTACTATTGATAACCGCAGCTTCTTTCTAGCGCTAGTAATTTATAGCGCAGGACGCCTCATATTAATATATTTGTGAGCGCCGTGAGCATGTTTTTACGGCATGGAATGGAAGCGGTATAAGTGTGCACTATTTTGATTATGATTGTTATCATGACTATGATTATGATTATTATTATTATTTTCCTACCGGAAATGCGTATAATTCCTAATAAAAAAGAGATTCACCATTACTAACTATTTCCATCAAATGGCTAAATTGTTTCTGTAAATGTTTTAGAATGTACTAGTTGAATATTGAATATTTAGCCCGTGTATGGTTGGTTACCTGGCTCTGGTTTTATCATTGTATCATATGGCAGCGATGATGGCCGTGCGTACATCCAAACCACCACACCGGACACCATCACGTCTTGGGTCGCCAGCGCATTCGCCGTCAACGCAGAGTCTGGTTTGGGTGTTGCTGGAACAACCACAAAGGTCAGCAACTATATATCACGTAACGTAGCAATTGATTGTCCCGGAACATTATGAAAATACAGACCTTCGTAATCTTGGGTGCGTTCAAAGTGCTTGTGAGCAGCTTACCAAACTAGCCATTGTCTTAAGAGTAGTATGAACCGGAAATAGAACATGGAACCAGTTTGGCTACGCGGCTTACTCAGCCCTGTGCTGATTGAACGCACCCCTGGCCCCGAGATTACGAAAATACGTTTTCGTACTCAACTCAGAATTTTGTTTATAAAACGTCATGTGACGTCATAGTCTGAGTACGTTTTTGTGCTCAGAAAGTTTCGTAATCTCGGGGCCAGGTCCAAGACTTCAAGAGTGATCGAATGTGTGAATAACTTATAGTGTAAGGCCCATTTCCGCGGTATTTCAATAAAACAATGATGATTTGACCATTAAAGAAAAGCTTGCAACAATTATGTGGTACAGTAAGACCAACAAACCAAGGCTGATGCAGATGCTATGCATCAATCGTACAGACAACTGCATACTGAGTTCCTTCAACATGTAACGCTGGCCATCCCCTTGTGGAAGATAACACTGAGCAGGGATCACTTTGAGATTTTGGTCAGATGGGCACCTAATTTACAAAAGGACCACTTTTGACGGTGAGAAATAAACATTGATGCAAAGCTCCAAACTCCGAGCTCCTAATAGTAGAAACTAGTAGTGGGATGGTACTGTTTGGAGTTCGGCCCAGTTAGCTGAAGCTAATAATAAGCTATTCGTATTTTCCAAAGCTCATGTTTACGACAAAACCTACCAACTCAGTAGGGGCTGTGACGAGTTTGTAAACGTAAAATAAGGAAGATAATAATATTCATTTCGGTGACCCACAGTTGTCGTGTGTTATGCGCCAATTAAAATGTTATGGGCCATTCTGGCGCTGCAAAGAGTTCCCTGCACTGAGTAGACCAACAGAGGCTTCCCAGCCCATGATGGGAACCAGTGATAGAAACTTAACGTTAAAACGTACTCGCCCAAATAGTGATACAAATAACAAATGTTATGAATTTGCAAACCCTGGACACGCACCTCAATTAGTATCCGCCCCAGGAAGCTGAGAAGATTGTGCACTAGAATCATCTGAGGCAACACGCATAAATGCATTTAATCAACCAGAATCATTATAATAATACAAAGCATTAACAAATGCCATAACACTGAATCCAGGATTTTCCCGACACAAAGCGGCCGCCAGACTATGACCACACACTTTGGTATATGTGAACAATTACGTGTGATGTCATTGGCGCACTGTGGTGTGTGTTTCCCAATGACAATGCATACGTGGGGCAACGCAGACCTGCGACGGCACTGGCCCGCAGATAGGTGTGCTCAGGTATATAGTACTTCCTTCATGTACGTGTTGTGGAGCATGTGTACTTTTCTTATGAAACTTCACTGGGTCGTGCTGGCTCTTTTCAGAATATTTGAAAAGATTCGGCGAGATATGCACCCCGGTGAACCTTGCGAAACGCTGAAGTAGACATCCGCACACTCAGCAGGGGCCGACGTTTACTGGAGTTTGCTTTCAGCTGCTGATGACGTAGTGTAGTGTAGTGTAGTGTAGTGTAGTGTAGTGTAGTGTAGTGTAGCATAATGACCAGCAGTTCAGCGAAGGCAGAAACACAGAAACACAGAAACACAGATAAACATGAACACGATGAATCCTCTGTTCACCCAGCAGAGAATGGGTACCCAGAACGATGATATCGGCATGTGAATGATAAAACTTGATAGAAACTTAAAAGACAGCTTGGGTTGTATACTCCCCATGGCGTCGAGAAGGAAAACGAGAGCATACTGATCCATTTGACCGTAGTTTTATGAGCATGCTTTAGAGCATGGATTTGGCGCAATATACATGTTCACATTATTAATTATTATTGTTATGAACATGTTGAACAGTGCTGAAATGCTGAACAATGCTTAACCCTCTCCCTGCTGGATTAGGCAAAAGCACTGCTCATTAAGGAATTTCCACTTGCCGTCAGCAGAGAGGGTTAACCCATTGTAATTTTATGAAAATACGGACATACTGATCATGCAAAAAAATATAATATTAATATCCTGCCTGATGTTTACAAGTTTTAGACATTCTGCAAATATTAATCATTTGACACATAACACACAAATCAGCCATTCTAAAATCCTGATAAAACTTTCACTTAACACTACCACTGCCCAGTCATAAAGCCTACACTTGTTCATACCATCAAATAAAACTACAGCACTCTTTACCGTCAACCAAATCAACAATTCCAGAGTATGTATAATTCAACAAATATGTTTCATATTTAGATCTATTTTGGGAAATAATAAACAAAAATCAAATCCTGTTCCAGTTATCTCTCCGTATAGGCATACCCAAACTGAGTACCGTTGCATCAACATATAAATAAACCACACTGACAAAAAAAAAGTTATAAATACGATCCAAAGGTTACGTGATTATTTAGTGATACGTTGAACTCCACGCGAATGCTCATTGTAAGGTAAGAATCTTTGAGCAGGTTATATTGACGTGCTACCCACTCAGACGTACATGCCAGGTATTATCGATGGACACGAACAAAAGCATGAAACCGCAGAGTCATGCTGATTCTAGGTTCCTGGTGTTAACCGTAGCGCAGGATAATCTCAGATAACAAAGGTGCTGCTAAATTGGGAAGGGGCAAAGAGGAAGAAAAAAGTTTCTGTCTTCACATAAAAATGATTCGTAATGGGTCAATAGGGTATTATATTTGCCATGTGGCGGGTCGTTCTTTCACCTGGCGTATATATTCATTCATCCTCAGCATGATTTGGCATAATTTGTTGATACGGTCTATGCAGTGAGGCGTGACATGTCATCAATAGTTGTCATTGAATAAATAGGTCACATGGTTACGGATTGTAGCCACCATTATAAAAATTTACAATATTCAAGGGGAAAAAAACAATATTTTTTTTTTAAGTTTCACCTTTTCAGTCAAAAAAGTTTTGTTTCTTTCTATAAATAAACCTTAATTTTTAATATACTATTTTTAATATTTTATTAGTTTCTGTCTCTCACACATTACAATAAATCTAATAATTGCAATGTCATGTATTGATACTTGAAATAGCTGTAAATAACTGCGTGAGTATGTGCACATAAATATGATGCATAAAAGAATTCCATCCTGTCACTTTCAGCAGGCATGATGAATGATTACATCGCACCAAATGTGCTGAATCAGTCTGATTCAGTATAATTTCCACACCAAAAAAACCCATAACGGCAAAACTCCAAAAACATGAATTCATAAAAGCAGTAACCTTGGCAACATAAATGGAATCTGCACAATCATTGCACGCCTGAATGAAAGCAATGAGGCGTGAAGCATGAAGAATACATAAGTGAAAGCCAGCCGTGGTACATGACGATTGACACCGATATCTACCTTGGTCGTAAACTCTCACTGTCGAGTCATCGGCGTGGTCTTGCCTTGACCGAACCTGTCTCAAATTTCTCACACTAAACCCTGTACGAACGTCATCCAGTCCGTTGCGGACAGTTTCTTTCATGCTAGCCTCGAGATGCTCGTGTCATAGTTGACCGATCCTCACTGGCCGGTTGTTAGCCGCTGGTCAACCAGCAAGGTGTGGAGGTCAGGTGTGGACATCCGAATGACACCTGGACTACGTATGTAGGTAGCCTCTAGCAGTGACTCTGCAGATATTGCAATCTCTTATGGCATCCAGGCAACTCGTACAGCCAGTAATGTGGTGACAGACCGCTGGACGTGATGATATAACAAGGTACTTACTGCCTTAAACTAACTAGCACAGATTAGAGCAGCAGAAAACGGGGCCAAAGTAAATAATACATAACTAATAATTCATATGTGGACAAATCACGTAAAGAATTATGACGTATACATTTATCTGTTAAATTGAAAACAATAATATATAATTTCTAGTGAGGCGAGTGATTATGGAGTTTAATGTTGCTGCGGCATAATCAGCAGGAAGAGTTGTAAAAGTTGACATTTATTAAGGAATTGAGGGATTATTCCTTGACTAATGATGGAATCCAATTTTATATTAAAAAATTTGAAATTATACAATTTACATTTCAATCAAATACAACAATAAATAGCCAGGGTTTCACTTAGGTCCCGGGGACGCATGGTGATATACTTTTCGTGTCCCAAGTTAGAAAAAGGGAGTCCCATGCATTTCACGTACACTCGGAAGAATTAGAGTTACTCCCCTTTGCACATAAGTAAAACGTTAGTAAAATGATGAAGGCCGCACAAGTTTTATTTGCCGATTGCAAACAGCAGTAACTAGAGTATATGACCGTTATTTGATGTTATTTTATCATTCTAGTCTCTTCCAATCTATGCTGTGATGTAGCGAATTTAGAAATATGATAAAATGAATCTCAAGTTGTCAATTTTACTTTTAATAAAGTGCATCCAGGAGGACGCGTAGCAGAATATTTATGCGTCCAAACTTGCATTATGTGTGTATGTGACGCAGGATTGCGTGTTCGGAGAAACCCTGAAATAGCATGTCCTCTCTATAATAACATATATGGAAACAGAAAACGTTTTTGGTGGGGAAAAAGCCTGCAATAAGTTGAATAATTGTATATTATTATTATGGAAAGATTAACAAACAACATATATACAACAAACATTGCATTCCACTCGCTTAATGCTGCTAAATTAGCGTAAAAACACTTTCCAGACAATGATTGACATCTCTGTCTCAGTATTTCTCCATAGATGAGTAAACAATAAATAAAACATAGCCGTGAAATATTTTAAAAATACCTTAACAGTTATTTTTATCCAGTTCCACCCGGTGGTGAGATCGCAAAGTTGTGCCAGGTTTGTTTCTAATCCAAGCATGCACTTATCTTCAGTTAGGCTTGCAAGCAATAATGAGATGGGGAGCCATTAACAGATCCACTTTAGCCATTGTGTGTCCAGTATCACAAACACATGGAGATGGTGGCGACGGAAATCATTGAGTGCGTGACATTTCAAATTTTCAGTGATATTGAATATTATAAGTGGATGGTTAGCCGCAAGCCCAATGAAATAGACTGGAATATTGTGGAACACATTTTGATTTCAAAGTGATTAGCAATCGGACTGATTATAGTCAGTTTTACGGTTGCTATTTTTAACTCACACTAGCACGTTTATATTTGACTAAAGGGCGATCTTTATGATACAAATGTTAATAATGATGGTATTTGGTTCAGCATCAACACTAGTAGCCTATGTGATTATTGAAGAAACATACATGTAATGTGTCTGGTAACATGTTGTCCTTGCCAGGAAAACTTGTGTTCTTAGAAGTTCAATCATTTGAATCAGTAACCTCATACATGTATCAGAGTACTATTCTGCAATTAACCAAATGTATATTTCTCTCTCCTCTCTCACACACATACACACAACACACAGACACACACACCTTCTCCCTCCCTCAAACCTCTCTCCCCTTCTCTCTTTCCCCCTTCTCTCTCTCTCTCACTATTATCTCCCTTCTTATCTCTCTCTCTCTCCCTTACCTATCTCTCTCTCTCTCTCCCTTACCTCTCTCTCTCTCTCTCTCTCTCACACACACACACAGAGTCACCTAGCAATTGTTGTTTTTTTATAAAAAATAAAAGAACATAAAATAAACCTATTTTGTGCTGAGCTAACATATTGACATGAGTGTAATAAATTACAATAGATATTATTATTATCCAATGTGAACTAGTCTACATGTACTAGACTACTAAGGTGGAGACTCAGCAGGTGAGGCTGGCCAGATAATGATCACTACACACCAAGCATGATAGAAATGAAAGGTATTCACAGTGACCAGGAAACCAAACAGTCAGCGGTAAACTAGGAATGTCAGAAACAAATCAAACTGGGACACTTCTTGGCTTTTTTTCAAACTCTTTGAGAGTTTCACATGGGATGTTTTTAGATGAGTTGGCAAATTTCATCAAACTAAAGCGCAAATCTTTTCATGAGATGAACTGCAATTGTTTACGAATAATTTATTTCATTAATGTCTTACTACACTTTTACTTAGAAGTTACAAATAATTTTCCAGTCAGATACCATATAATACAAGATAAAATAATAGTGTACAAATTCAATGTCCACAATATGTCTGAAGTGTAAGATATAAAAAGCAACAACAAAAAACAACAAATTAATAAATTATGCAAGTTGGTAAAGTTTTTATAACTTCCCTGGCTGTTTTAGTATGACAGTGTTGAGTCAGGCAATTTAAAAACTGTTTTAGTCCTGCACTACTGGTACTATATATTGAGTAGTAGATGTAGTAATACTAATATATAGAATCAACACAAATGAAGTATATTACTATGATGTTCCAGTAAAAGTACATAGACTGGGACACTTCCAGTCTATGTACAGAAATTCACTGTTGATGAAAAAAATAATAAAATAAATCTATTCTCACTTCATCAACCAACAAGAAACACAATTAGCTTACCATGTGTTATCACTCGATGAATAGTGAATGTCATTGATACCAGTCACACGTCACCCCACAAAGTTTTCTAGTATAAATTGATATTCCTGTCATAACACAAGCCAGCGTTCTTGAGCAGTGACTCAGCAGTTCCCCCACTTATGGGCTAACCTTTGACACGGGCAAGGTTCAGTTATAGAACAAAATAAATATTGTACTGTTTACACTTGTACATGTATACAACCCACAATATTAACCACTACAATTGTATGAAACAAAATTTGGCACAAACTCAAGATACTTAAGTGGTCACAGCACTATGTAGTCTATGGTGGGAGATGTATTTACAATAATGGTCAACTTTCATACAATGTCTATGTTGCAGTGCAGTGTTCGAATTAACACTATGTAGTCTATGGTGGGAGATGTATTAACAATAATGGTCAACTTTCAAACAATGTCTATGTTGCAGTGCAGTGTTCGAATTAATAGGGGGTCCGGGGCTCATTTGAAAATCTGCAATGCTAAAGGTATCTGTGTGACCCCCTGAAAATTCCAGATTTTACCATCTTTAACATTGAGCCTATGGAGAATGACCCCATAATTATTTTCAGTATTTCGAACACTGCAGTGTATGATACAAATAAACACTAGTCTTCAGCTTGCACTGTCAACATTGATGAACAATAAAAATTAGAAAATAACAAAAATATCATTACCGGTAATGTGAAATACTGCAAAACTAATATTGTACCACTCTGTGACAATGTGTCACTTAATTCCAATAAATTATTCCATGATCATGAAGAACCACTTTCAGAAAGATAAGTACATGGTAGTATACATCTCGAGAGTCAACAGGAAAACACAGTCCTACCAACTCCAGAAACCAGTACTACACTTTCAAGCACATTTCCTTAATGCCATCTAGAGTGGGTCTATTGGTAGCTCCAATGAAAACTGCACTGTCATAGTTCAACACACATAATAACATATTTAAACATGATTTACATATTATCTGATTGTATTTACTCCCGAGGAAATCAATATTTGCTAGATGTCTATACCATGCTGCCCTGGTGAATGTTTAAGCTAGCATACCGAAGTTGCTATGTACGCATAGGATTTGTGGACTGACTCGTTTACTGTTCTGAAAAATCACATATTTTTTTTTACCTTGATCGAGTTAAGACAATGCTAGTTTTCTAGGTGAGCTGCAAATGATTCTATAAATGGTAAAGTTAATTTATTAATATTATGCTATTAATCATGTTAACATGGTTAAGTTGTTAACTCAATAAATGGAAATCCCAAGGATCTACGCAAATACCAGTTTGATTTCAGACTACAAGTCAGTAATAGGAATATTTTACGAATGCTTCCTTAATATAAAGATAATAAGTGAAGTTAATATTTTCATAAAAGTTGTATTGTTATATATAATAAAGTGCTCCCTCGATATAACGCTGAAGTTGTGGTCCATGACATGCCACCCGCGTTATATCAACGAATATAATTAAAGGGAAAAAAAGAAGATTTGTTTTTATTTTATATTATTTTTAAAGGCATAATATCACAGCTGATAGACCTGGTTAATGGACAAACGAAATTCGATCTGAGACTAATTGCGCTTGATTTATCCACCTACAAGTTGTTATTTAGTGATGTACTTGATTGCCAACACTCGAT
>JAVCKZ010104539.1:0-10720 GCA_034780755.1 Lepetodrilus elevatus
GTTTGAGAGAGAGAGAGAGAGAGAGAGAGAGAGAGAGAGAGAGAGAGAAGAGAGAGGGGAGAGAGGGAGATAGAGAGAGGGGAACGAGGGGAGAGAGAGCGAGAAGGTTAGGGAGACAGAGAAGGAGAGAGAGAGAGAGGGAGAGAGAGAGAGGGGAGAGAGAGGGAGAGAGAGCAAAAGGGTTAGGGAGAGGGAGAGAGAGAGAAGGAGAAAATGAGAGATCGAGAGAGTGAGAGAGAGTGAGAGGGTTAGGGAAAAGGAGGAGAGAGAGTGTCAACCTGAAACCTCACTCCATTAGCAACATGATTACTGCTACCTTACTCCCAGAGATGTATTCCATAACTCATGCTGCTGTGTATTTCCTTACAGAAAATGGATGTTAATATCAATATAATTACTAGCTGTCGGCATCTCGCTCTGTGGTGGAAGCTTTTACAAATGGCGTCATGATTACTCACAGATAATGTCCAAAATAGATATCAAATTAGTACCTCAATATGGATATATACATAAAGCTGGATGACATATTGATGTCTGATATGGATATTTACCAACCAAATTTACTGTACTGTCATATGGCGCTGTTTTCCAATAATGGGCTACATTTTGATTAATTCTGTGATACATAACAATGCAAATCATGTCTATGAAGCACTGCAATATTCTCCGGAAAATTACTTTTTCAATATTGGAAAAAAATGACATTATTTTGCCCACTTGCATATTTTCCATAATTATATGATGCTGACTTTTTCACTTGGGCAATGATCTGGTGAGTTCATGGAGGATGTATACTAATGGTCAAATGGGAAGAAAGAAAGTCTCCAGTTATAAAAATAATCTTCAAGTTTTGAATGCAAAGATATGATGAATATTAAAAATCCATAAAGATTTTTTTTTTAAATACAATAAAATACAATACAAAATAAACAAAATTACAATTTCTACAATTAGTGCCTTATAATATTTCACCCATACACGACGAACATTTCTATAAGAAAAGCTTCAAGTATACAACACCAATTTCTACAAGAAAAGTATACAATAATATTCAAACAGCATGCTCACACTGAGTATGAAAATAGTCATCTACCGACTAATATGTTTATCATCCGACTACTAAAAGTCCCATGATGCACCTTACCAGACAGCATCCAATCGGCTTTCTCCATCAATTTTTAACTACAAGCCCCAGTGGAATCATCCACATAATGCAACATGGCGAGCTGTCTCCGCAAATCGACTCAAGCCCACAAATGTCATGCAAATAAATTGTCTTCTCTAAACTTTTAACATTTTCCATCACTTTACGGAAAATTGAATCCCTAGTGGCTTAGTGTGGAAGGAGATGACCATTGCAGAGAGGGTAAGCCGGTGTGTAAAGCGCATTTGTTTCTCTTGTTGTAATTTCAAATGGTGTGTTTCTAGTGCCTTCATGCAAGTTATTGTCAAAGACAATGATTTAACCCTCTCCCTGCTGGATCGGGCACAGGAAATGCTCTTTATGGCATCTCTAGTTACCTGTAGCATGGAGAGGGTTAACAGAACGTCTTCCGACTTCGCAGTGCTTTATATGCACTGGAGGTTCACTACGGGGATCTGTCAATAACAAAAATATAATTCTAACCTTTTTCTTCCCGACGGTAACTGGAGATGTGATCACAGTAATGGTTTTGATTAAAACTGTAGATAAAACTGAACATACCCACACTATTACTTGTATGTCTTTAGTAGCAATTTTGGACAAGAATGAATAAAATATTTGGGGGTGAAATTGGAATCTGGTGTTTTAATTAAATCGAGGTAACATGAACTGAAACTTAGTGCAACTAGGGCAAATCTAAAATCAAACTGGTTTTCAACATGGCTTCCAAAAATATCAATATAAAACAACAAGTGTGATTATACCAAATTAGAAAACAATCAGACATTCCCATTCCGAAAAATTAGATCATTACCAAATGTAATTTTCAAGCATCATTCTTCCCCCCCAAAAATAGATCATTATAAAACGTAATTTTCAAAATATCGAAATTGGATATGCTTAGGTACCGTTCGGCCCAGCTCTGAAGGTTACAAGTACTGTTGCAAGATAATAACATTTCCGAGGTCTGCTATTTTTACCTCTGCTGAAAATAACTCTCACAACTGTTCTTGGAATGCTTTCAGTAGTAATTACATCTACCACCAAAATAAAAAAGCATGCAAACAAAACCAATACGTGAAAACTAATTTAGTGGTTGATCGGTCTAGATTGGTTCATTGTAGTCTTGGAGTGACTTGGAATTTATCTGGGAGTCTCCACAGCAATGAATTGATCTTGTGGCAATGTGCTAATAGTAGGAGGGAAACCTGTTACAACTAGGAAGAACAATCAGCCGTGGCTGAAAGCCTAAGTGTGGGTGACATATAATTGCAATAAATTATTTATAACCGTATAATGCAGACACTCTTTCATGACGTTCTCATATCCATTGATTGACTACTATAACACTCTAATAGTGCTGACGGACAAAGATAGATCCCAGACCACTATGACCTCATAGTCAATGAGACCTTCATCCACTGTGCTAGCAAGAACAAAAGAACCCTGAGGCCGATGACTAAATAATGCCACAATCCTACGTGTACTTTTACAAGAAATGCCATCGAGTTGCCTTTTACTTGTTAAGGATAAACACATACACTTATTGACTGATTTCTTTAGTTCTTTGTAGGTCAGTGTTCCCCAGCATTACCCATTGAATTACCCATTGAATTCTCATCATCCTCTGTCTCGTACATGTCTTTCATCCTGTCCTGATGACTCTTGAAACTCTACTTGGAACATGTATAACCAAGGTGTACTATCAAGGTGTACAATGTCCATACAGTCGTGTCAGCATGTGACGTCATGACAAAGCCACAAATCTGTAGTCTACCATGCGTCTTTCATCCTGAAGACTTCTGAAACTCTACTTGGAACATGTATAACCAAGGTGTACTATCAAGGTGACAATGCCCATACAGTCGTGTCAGCATGCGACGTCATGACAAAGCCACAAATCTGTAGTCTACCATGTGTCTTTCATCCTGTCCTGTAACCATACTTGGAACATGTATAACCAAGGTGTCCATACAGTCGTGTCAGCATGTAATGCAATGACAAAGCCACAAATCTATGGTCTCCCAGCCTGTATCAACATCTCACCATCCTTCCCACGTTCTTTGAAGTGTCTGACAAGAGCCATTGGAGTCTGGACACTTCTGTACAAAACTCTTGTGTAGTCACAACTCCAATCTTAGCAATGTGTAGCCTATGACTAAGGTTTGAGCTAAGGTTACCCGAGAGCTACAGCAGTTTCGTACAGCAGTGTCCCTGGTCAATACCTCACAGAGCATCGAATGAGGCCCGCCATCTGGCCTTCCCTGACTTCACTCGGTCCCACTCAAGTAGCTTCAATACGTTCTCCACTTTCACGTGGTCATTGTTCAACTGGGCAAAGTAATAGAACATGTCATCCAGGGTCTTCTCAGGTCTGTACTTCAGGTCTGTACTTCAGGTCTGTACTTGATGTCTGTACTTCAGGTCTGTACTTCAGGTCTGTACTTCAGGTCTGTACTTCAGGTCTGTACTTCAGGTCTGTACTTCATGTCTGTACTTCATGTCTGTACTTCATGTCTGTACTTCAGGTCTGTACTTCAGGTCTTCTCCAGTCAGGTGTTCAGCGTAGTAGAAAGTCAATACAATCCATGCCGTGTAACACACAGATTCCAATTGCAGGTCCTGTTGTAGAAAATGTCATTACGAAGCCAGCCCAACTCCCTTCGTTAAAATCAATGCCCAATTTGCTGATGAGGACTCTTTCTTTTTTAGGTAATTAAATATCACTGGCCTTGCACACCTTTCACTGTTGATCATTGGATTTTATAAAATAAATATGTTGTCAGGGCAAATAATCCTGACATTATCATGGGCTTTAGCTGCCAGAGACGTCTTTGATTAATACCCAGGGGAAAGTCATCACTCACAAACGATTTTTGAAGAATATTGCGTAGCATTCTGTTTACTGATTATTGCATGGTTTGCTCTTTACATAAAGTCTAATGTTTACTCAATGTCTACAAAACTGATAAAGATGGATACTTATGACGAATATATATTTTTTTTTAACCAGCCACATTGTGTTTATCATGATACAACCAGAAGCTTCACACAGAATTTGCTCACACAATGTCATGATAAAAAGGTGTGCTAAGTAATGAAATCCCAGCACTGTAGCAATAACACGTCTAAAACCTCAGTTCTGACAGTGTGTAACGATCAGTGCATATAGACCTAGGGAGGATGGACAGCGATTCAGAAAGTTTGTCATCGGAGACACAGCCATGATAGCGATGTGTCTGTGGCGGTGATGATAGGGTATCATTCTTTTCTACAGCTAAGAGTAGTCTGTGTGGTTAGAGTTATGTTGTTTTGTCGTGTCTAGCTCAGAGAGTATACTGATATAGTCCACTGGTCTAGACGATAGTATTCCCCGATCCAGGGGCCATATTCCCGAAGCTATCGTTATTGTAACGACATCGTTGAGCTGTTCGTGGAGGAAATTCTGATGATCCAGAAAGAGTAAAACTTTCCTCCATAAAGATTTTCCTCAACGTAGACGTAATGATGTCGATAGCTTCGGGAACATGGCCCCAGAACACTGTTTCCTGGTCTAGATGACAGTGTTTCCTGGTCTAGACAATAGTGTTTCCTGGTCTCGACAATAGTGTTTCCTGGTCTAGATGATAGTGTTCCCTGATCTAGCAGAGTATTGCATGGTCTAGAAGATAAGAGTTCCTTGGTCCACTTTCCAGTGGCAGCTCCATGAGTAAAACATTGTGAATGAAATGTGGGCTTAATTAGAAAATGGAAAAATAATACTTGGGAGGTTATCATAAACAAATTATCTTGCAAGATAAAAGTTCTTGGGTTATTACTGCCATAAGAAGTAGAAAATGTGGAACTCGTGCTGCAATTCAATTAGAAAAATTATGTTTTTTTTGCTATCAGCTCGCTTTCCAAGCCTTTTCAACAGATGAAGGGAAGTTTATGCTTCTATTCAAAGAGGCAACTTTGTTGAGATGTTTAGAGCAACACTTTAGCACTATGGGTCTGCAAGGTTTCTTCCTGTCATAAACTGACAAGCAATGCCATACATGAAATAAGCCTGAAAGTGGCTGTAAAAGAGAAAACACTCAATACATATTATTACCTCCTACGACTTCAGTTCTTCTCGAGCATATGAATTTTTCAAACATTTATTCTTGAAAAAGGACAGATTTCTTGCAGACCAGTTAGAACATCAGAATTATTCGTTCTCTCATCTGTTTGTTGCCATGGCCACCAGATTTAATGTTAGTAAAGCCTGGCAACAACACAGATCCAGACTAGTATTACCATTCCACTCAATCATCATTGCTCACATGGACAATTGTAATTATCAGAGAGTGTCACATGCATTCGGTCTACAAACGGGGCTCATTTCCGCATGGATAAAGCATTAACGACGAGCTTTTTTTCATTAAATATTGATGACTACCAATGCCAAACAACCCTGGAATATTTGGGATTACTATGATTCAATTAATCCAACAAAACACCTGCCATATCTTAGCATAAGACAGAAATACAACCTCATCATGCATATGTTCTTCCAAGATTTGAAGGATTGGAATGTATAACGCATACTATTGCATAAGAGGAATAAATTATGGATATCTATTAACCCCTTCCATGCTGGGTCTACAAGGCATCTATGGTTGCCACCAGCCGGAATATGGTTAATTGATAGTATTTGAATTTTGAGTCAAGGAGTGAGTGAATATGGAGTTTAATGTCGCTGCGGGAATCTTTCACCCATTTGCGACGATTTGAGTCAAGGAAGAACATGGAGCTTGTATTCAACAATTTTCATAGGAAAAATAATATAGATGATGATAACAATTTCAAGTTCCTTTTCAGCGTTACGATCATACTCTGTTAGCCATGTAGCGATGGAAGCAGTGTAGACTATTACTATACAATGGCTATGACCTGCTCAGAACTGTTGTAGCTACAACTGAATACAAGTAAAACTTTTAGGGACAAATGCAATTCTGGTTCCATGAAGCACTTTCATCGCTAGTGGTTCAAGCAATGGCCTTAACCCTTTCTATTAGGCAATCGGAGATGTCCTAAAGAGCTGTACCTGTGCCTAATCCAGCAGGGAAAAGGTTAACCCTTGTAGTGAGTAACAATGGTAGAGAGCATCCAGGTACAGATAATGAACAGAGAACATTTTACCGTTCAAAATACAAATTTAAAACCAATCTAATCCAAAACTAATCTAAAGCTAAATACATTTGTTGAAAGTTTCACAGGATGGTTCTGTAAGTTCTACATCTGAACAGACAAGATGAATTAAAAACAAACATTTGAATATTAACAATTAACTTGTTCTGAAATATTAATAATAATCTTCATAAAAACCAATACATTTGCTTGTCATTTATAGTATTAATTGAATTCGCCGATCAATACTATGAAGAAAATAAATTAGATCTAACATGAACATTGACGGAAAAACAGACAATAATATAATGCACAATGTTTTTGTAAAATATTTTTAACGTCTTCTGAAATTAGATATGTTCTCCTTCCAAGACAGATCTGTGGTGAACTATCTTATTTCTTTATCGCTATTCACGTACTAGAGAAATCTTTTCATTATAGATGAAATGGAAAGGTTATTTCTTCAACATGTTCAAGGAGAAATACATTAATTCCAAAATCTTTGGAAAACGTATCACTATCCGCACACAAAATGATAAAAGTAGATCTCCTATGGTCATATTTACAAAGATATGTATCTGTGGTACCCATAGAGTGAAGTGAATCTCCCCAGATTAGCTAAAGTTATGGGCAGGGATATGTTAATGATCTACGTAGTCAGTCTTCCCAGCCTCGGTACCGACCAAAGGAATAGCTTGGCTGGCAAGGTCGCTATAACTTATAGCTAGAGTTTCAAACGGCAACAGTTGTTTGCTTGTAATCCATCTGGTTTAAATAAGTAACGTCTTCATAAATGTGTATTTGAAATAAATCATATGAATTTAAAACATATAAGGCACTAAAAAATTACATAATCAGTAATATTAATTCCAATTCTATTTTTCTCCATGTCTAGGAAGGAAAATTATTATCAAATAAGAATAAATGGAATATCATACATTAAACAAAAATCAAACACCAAACAAAATTAATTTAGAACATATTGAGAGCTTATAAAATGCACGAAGCCGTGAAAATATAAAAATGTCAGAAAAGGCCCCAAAAGAGAACACAAAAGCAGCATTTAAAACGTATTGCATACATACCTCGATGGTAAAAATCTCAAACACTGCAAATGCACACCAACACTTACAAGTAAACTTTCCAGGGTGTGAGCAAGTTACATGCACAAAAATTTGACACAAGACAAAAAGGGTGGTACCTGTTCCTACTTCAGTGTCGACTGTGAAAGCCCACTTGCGTTTGTGGGTCCCGTGTAGTGCCAAGTGCCGATATTGGTTGAGGCTGGAATAATCACACAGCCTGGTAGTATTGATTTTTCTGATGAAGATCGGGGGCAGTTTCAAAAGCTTCCATTTCTGTAAATGGAGGGGAATGGCATTGAAGTTATCAATTTTGCATTGTACGAATCATCCTGAGAAGTGAGGGGAGGAGGATATGGGGGGGATCATCGATAGGTTTTATTTACTTCCCGACGCCGATAGCTTTGAAAACATCGCCTTCCAGCTTTGTCGTACGGCTGGAATTGTTGATGATGGCGTAAAGGAAATTTGTTTTACGGGTGAGGTTATATTAAATAAGGTAAATCAAATCATGCATGGATGCGGCCTCGGCATTGGCGACATCGGTATGTGGATTACGGCAATGTTATTAAGGCTCAGAGTTGTTGGTGCACGTGATGCCAGCCTTGGGAGAGATCTATGCTCGATTTCACTTCCATCTGATAATCAACAGCAAGGTAGCTTTAATGACTGTGTTCGATATTAATGACACAAGCCTTATGGCCAAAAGATTTGTTATGGACAATTACTATTCCTATTTAGATTCCTATTCCTTCCCTATAAGAGTGCTGGAATTCAGTGTTGAATTTGTTCAACAAGTCTGCTTATAGATATGAAGCTATGATACTAATTATCAGTTTATTTAAATTTTATTTCTTTTCCATTTTTATTTTCACCGAGAAATTCAAACAACCAAAATCACAGATTTAATTTTGTTTAAAAGATGTCAAACTTCATAATTTTGATGTTTTGTTATTCAAAGATATGCATGATTTAGCAATGATTAATATGTTATCCACCAATGAACATAGTGGAACATCTATCTATTTAACTCTCTCCATGCTAGAGGCAAGTGGAGATGCGCTAAAGAGCAGTGGCTGTGCCTAATCCAGCAGGAAGAGGGTTAAACCACTGTACTCTGATATGGTGCAACCACCAGCTCCATGTTGGGATTTTGAACCCGAGTTGCTGGGTTGTTAGTCCAATACTGACTCCAAGAGGTAACCTCTCTGGCCAAGACCAGTATGAGTATCTTACATCACACAGCTATATTGGGACTATAGATGCTTGACAAGGTACATAATGTTTTAATCCTGGACATACATCCTGGACCATCTACAACGACAGCAGCAAGTTGTCAATGTCACTTTACTCCTAAGAGCTCGGATTGATGTCAAATCTGTTCGTGTAGAGATACGATTTTCTAAAAAGCTTTGACCTTTTTCTCGTTAGATACAAGCAAAGCTGTCGCAGAGTGAGTGATAGAGTGAAATGTTCCGAAATATTTCACTCATATTCTCAACGTTAGTACACTTCTTACATGTAGTTGTTGTGTATGGGTGAAAGATTCACGCTGTCACGTAAAACAATAATTCACTCACTCTTACATGTATGTTACTGTTTTGTGTACAACTGCATATATCTGCGTGTACTGGATTTCCATCAGCTTGTACTAGTATGGATTTCCATCTGCTTGTGTAGTGCTAGATCACTGGAATATCATGCAACAGTTACAAAATGGATACCTGTTTATAAAATGCTTAGCCTTTCCAATTTTGACCATGTTTGCAAGTTATTTTGGTAATATTTCTATTCTTCATTGTAAAGATAATATTGACATTGAGCTGACCAGTCCTTGCTTTACCCCTATTAACCCTCCCCATGCTAATGCAACCATAGATGCCCTAAAAAGCTGTGTCTTTACCTAATCCAGCAAGGAGAGGGTTAATACTGAACACCATCGTCACAAATGGGTGAAAGATTCATGCAGCAACGTTAAACTCCATATTCACTCACTCACAACAAGCACCATCTTTCTGCCTCAAATGAACTCTTAAAAGCAAAATATATCTCCTATACGTGGAATTGCGATCGAAAACAAAATTACTCATGTGCCAGTTTACGGAAGAATTAGTGTCTATTCACACCGATGTAAAAACACCATGCAAATTCAAATCGATTAAGGAATATACATTTTTAACACTTCACAACATTATATAGCTTCTTTCACCCATCTGAAATAAAATCTTGACATAATATCTTAATTTGCATTGGAGGAAAAAAACAACAATAAAGGAATATTCACGAAAATGCCTCAAATTTTATTACATGTGACTGATGTCACTTTCTACGAGATATTGTAATCAATAAAGTGGCGCTAAAATAGAGTGTTATGAAAAGATGCAGAGTTGGTTGTTGTATATCGCTGGGCATCCTCATGGGTATGAGACAATTTTCAGACCATTCTTGGGTTGTACAAAAGGGTCGTACACTAGTCTGGGCATAAATCAGTGTACACATTTCTATTACTATCCAGAAGCTAATGCTGCAAGTCTAGATTTATGCTCAGACTAAAGGTAAAGCTCTTTCTGGAAACGCAGGCTCTGAGAGATGAAAGCACCAACAGTAATCAAATTTATTGGCTTGAAACTCCATAACCTATTGAATTCTCTTCAACTCATTATATCAGACTAACTTTTATTATAAAGAAAAAAAAAAGTTATTGTAATACACCATTATTGCTAATTCAATAAGATTTCCCTGTACAAACAGGACCTGACTGAACCAAACAAATAGGTAGAAGAAGAAACTTTATTTAACATCGAATATGTAAATAACAAATAATGTTAGATCTGTGGAGCTATTATTCCGACAAATATAACGTGCATGTTATTGGGTAATAATTAGTTTGCTGTCATACACTGTAGTTCAACTAGAAAATAACTGTAGAAGAAAGAAAAACAAATAATTACGTGGATTCTTTGTTTGCGATAGGGACGACGTTCAGGGACCATGTTTCTGAAGCTATCGTCACCGTAATGTAACAAACTAGCCTAAGCCTTCGTGGAGGAAAATTGTACTCTTTTCATGATCATCAAATGTTCCTGGACAAAGTCTTAACAATGTCGTTAGTAGGGGTGCCACGATTCGCCTATCTCGCGATATGATACATATCACGATACTAGGCTCACGATACGATACGTATCGCGATTAATTTTTAAGGAACTTTGGGAAGATTTTCCAGTAATCATGTTATATGAAGGTCATTATTATGATGATTATTTCTTAAATATCCAGTACAAATAAGTCAGTCATGAAGAGAACATTTTCAAACAATATGTTTTGTTAACAAAACACTTAAAAT
>JAVCKZ010104550.1:0-10720 GCA_034780755.1 Lepetodrilus elevatus
GATGTATTTTGTATTATGGTGAAATTATACACTCTAAAATACACTTTGAGCCCCCCCCTAACCTGAAAGTCTGGATCCGCCCCTGAAGGCTCGTATTATTGTGTCGAGATGTCCAATTACCAGCTATGACAAGAATCACACTTTGATCAGAGAGCAATTAGTTCAGTCCATGTAAACGAGGAATAACGCTAAAACAGAACCCTGTGGAAGACCGGAAAATAGAAGAAATTCCATGGAGACAAATTATGTGTAGACTACAGCATCAGTATCGGATAGTTCATGATTGTGTTATTGTATTTGGGACGACGTTTAGCATGGGCTTACCCCAGTATACGCTCTTGCTTCTATGCATGCGTGTGTGATCCTCCTTTCCGTGTGTGTATACATTTCTCTTGCTATCGCTATGCGTCAACATCTGCACCTGTCTAGTCTCCCATGTGTGTGTGTGTGTGTTTCTTGTGTATGTGTGTGTGTGTGTGTGTGTGTGTGTGTGTGTGTGTGTGTGTGTGTGTGTGTCGTTGATGTTTCTGGTAATTTGATCATTGAAATCATCACTCGGTAAAGATAAAGTATTTTTTATTGCAATATCGGTCAACAATTCTTCCAATATTCTTGTCAAAGAGGTTTGCCAACAACTGAATTGTATCAGCACATGTACAAGAACATCGTGGCTTCATAGTACATAACCGTACTTCACAAGTCAGCTTCATAGTACACACCAGTACTTCACAAGTCAATATCAGTGAATATCTCTTTAAGAAAATATACAAATGTGATATGATTTTTTTTTGTTCTTCTCCACACAACTGGTTTGCTGGGTCATAATAAAACAATCCCACCGCCTGTTACAATACTCAAACATAGAACCTACCATTTAGCAGTTGACAATGCCAGTCAAGCTTCACACACTAGTCACAGAAATAACAATCAAATACATGTTCATGTATATAGTGGCCGAGTTGTCCACAGACATCGTTCCTCGCAAATGGGCGAACGATTCTCACTGCGACGTTAAACTCCATAATCATTCACTCACTCCAGGCATCGTATGATCAATTAACAACCTAATCAAACCAATAATTTAAAACGGTTTTACAAGTAACATAAAATAATTAATTTGAGCGATTGCCTCAAGAGTGCATGGGACATATACATGTATAGCTATAAGCAAGACTTGCCGGCTTTCAAGCAAGCCGAGATAAATACTAACATAGGTATACTACTACTACTACTACTACGTTTGGCTGGGATAGCTTACAATCAAAGCTTTACCGGTATTCTAACAGACTTGGATAACATTCAGATAAATATTAACAAGGAAAATGGTACTACAATTGGCTGGGATATAATACAAATATGCCATAACAGTGTATGGCCGATATAAATACAATATTGCCAGTAATACCCTCTTAATCTTATAAATACAAACACCTATTGTTGGTATTCTCATTACCAGTACCATCTCAAACCAGATTGCGCGGTACAATGTAAACATATATTTAATTTAATTTCTCTACTAATAAACATTACATTATAATTTAAATTCCTGGAGGTAGCATGAACACTGAAAATAATACATGTATACTAATAGAGACTTATTCACGTGCATATTCTCAATTTAATTTCAGCTGAGCCTGTAAAATATCACGTGATCAAGCAAATTATATGACGTAATACGCAGGAATTATCGTATTTGAAGTATGAAAACTAATTCTCTAGTAAAGCATTATTCCTCGTCAGTAATCATAAAACAGGATGTCCAGACTCGGAAACCAGTGAATTCGATTACCCATAACGGAGAAATATAATACAACTCTTCAGTTTATCTACATTCATGCATTCTTTCTAGGATACAACATCTCTACTTCTGCTGTGTGGTAAAAATATGCACCTCAATAATTGCTTTAGTAGTGTCCTAACACTAGGCACCTCAGTAACTTCTGTAGTAGTGTCCTAACACTAGGCACCTCAGTAACTTATGTAGTAGTGTCCTAACACTAGGCACCTCAGTAACTTCTGTAGTAGTGTCCTAACACTAGGCAACTCAGCCACGCAAACTCAATATTTATACAAAAAATAATAATAATAATAAATAGACAAAATTAAATAACCAGGTTTATTCCCATGGTACTTTGTTGGAGTTTGTGATATAGGAGTCTTGGCAAGCTGCATCGAATGTGCACCCGTAACCGTTAATGAATTGCATTCTAGTTGCATATGATCAACAGTGGAGAGTGTCTGTGGTACATGTACTACCAGTACCGGTATATTTAAAAAAATCATTCTCCAATAAATTCATTGATATTCAATGTAAAATACATATGATCAAAACCTTACCTAACATGCAATAACTTTAAATACTAGTACATTACAAAATATTATCTCTGTGGACAATATACCAAAGCAATCCGATTTCATGATCAGGGATTGTGAAACTACTAGTATTCTTGAAAGTGGCATTAACCCTCTCCCTGCTGAATTAGGTGCAGGCACGGCTATTTAGTGCATCTCCATTGGCCACCAGCATGGTGTAACATTAAACTTAGCAGCAGGCATTTTCCAGGCATTCATCTGTAAACGATTTTAAAAAGAGAGAAACGTAAGCATCTAGGCCTCAACATGGCATACTAGTAACTGGAGATAGCATGCTATGAAGTCATGACACTGAACATCTGATGGTTGAATAAGATTAATGTCCACTGGTAAACAGGATAAAGTAATCCTTTGTACAATTAACAGAAACATGTATCAATTTAATAGAAGATAAATCACAAGAGGTATTGCTTTGTTGATGTAGGTAGTATAAATTCTCATAAAACATGCATAGAACATGCATATCGTTGTCAACATTTCAAATAATTTTTAAAAAATCTGTTAATAACATTTTTGTATCTGGAAAAGTAACACACTCATAAAACAGCTATAGTATAAATACATTAAAATACATCAATCAAATCAGTACTGTAATGAAAATATAAATCATGAAATTAACATGAACAATAATAATAATAATAAGCCTAATGCGCTCTAACTGAGTAAGTCATTATTGAATGCTTGCCCTTTATAACTTGCATGTAATGTCATCAATTTAAGAATATAACATTTATAAATATGTGGTGAATTTTATGTAATGTGACTGTACTATTGATACAAACAAAATAAAATCTATTAATACTTGTGACAAAAACTTTAAATTACACATAACAAAGCATACTATACCATGTTCCATGTAATATCACCATGATGATCTACTTCCAACAATAAGTTTTACTATTTTAGATAAAAATTGATTTAAATTATTTGGTCAAATATGCAACTGAAAAATCAATGATTATAAACAATGAAAAAAATATATAATATATCCAAATGCATACAATGTTTGTTGACATATTTCATGGTCAAATGAATTTTACCCAAATGTACATGTACATTTTATTTGTCTACACAAGGATATTGGGCAACAAATTACATTTTCTGTATGTTACACTGGTTTTCAATATTTTCATATTGTATTTATTTATTTTGCAATTTTTATTAAGTGAAGATACAATAATAAATTAAAAATTAACATATGGGATATGCAGAATACATAGCTTGTTGCACAATATACTTGTATAGACAAATCAAATCAAGTGCACAAACTTTCTGGTAAACAAACTGTGATTTTAGGTAAATAGAGGTACTAGTATTAGTAATAAATACTAGAGTACGGATGAGGATGAGGATGAGACAAGTCACTATACCTGGATTGATTGAGGAATATCTTCACAACTAGTATTCTTCTATTTTGGCAACAAAACATGCTACTGCTCATAACTTAAAACAGTAAATGAAAACATTTGGCAATCTCAAATATGCAACAAAGTGCACATAAATGATATAAATCACAGGTTTGTATCATAATGAAATAAATATACAATTGAAATTAAGATTCAGAGAATAACTTAACCAACTGAATCTGTACCAACACATCTTATACTAACATAAACTATTAATATATCCACACGTATGCACGGACACACACACACACACGCACACATGTCTTTAAATAACTCTCCCCAGGGGTAGAAATAAGTTTAAATTTCCAGATAGCCAAGAGGGAACTCTAATCTGAAACTAGAGTGCCCTCCTAAACATCGAAGAGCCCTTACATTATTTTAATGAAAATTTAAAATTGTATTACAAAAACCAATTGCTCAAACTTGTCAAGGTGGTCAAGCAGATTCTTGTAAAAGGGACCTTCCTTAATATATAATCATAACAGAAAACTATTAGGTATACCTCAGTTGAGGTTTGTGTGATTATGTGTATGTATGTATGTATGTGTTATAAACTTTGATATATATTTATTTTTAGCAGTTTTTAAACAAATAAAAAAGAACAACTATTGAAAATCTAGAGGGCCAAAAGGGTACGCCCGAAATGAAGTTAGCGTGCCCTCGACAGTGGTTTTAAGTGCCTTTGGCCCGCAGGCAGATGTTATTTCTTCCCCTGCTCTTCCTAATTACAAATGACTTCATTTGGGCAATTCCAGTAAACATCAATTTTCATCAAGTAGTCATTTCATTCAGAGTTGGTTATCTTGTTGGTGCCATAAGCCATAACTGCTATATAATGTAACACACAGCCAGACCCAGTTCAATACCAACATTCAAATTGTAAAAAAAAATGTGTTTTTCATTTTTTTAAAAAGAAGATAAGAATATAAACAATTCTTGATCGAATATATATAAATGTTCACATACAGGACATTGTTTTATCTGTATTGTTAAGATATTAATCCTAACTGTCTCGTTTGTTCACTGCCATTATCAACAATGCAGTTGTAAGACTATCCAAAACATACGGCATGCTCACACAAGGATTGTACAGTACTATAATTTATAAAATGCTGCTTTTGGGATTGTCAAAATGAGAGCATTGGTTTAATAAAAGTGAACTGTTATCAATACAGGATTACACACATTATGTACAGTGTGAATATAGTAACATGATTTTCTTATTAAAATCATTATTTAAAATAAGAATATTAAAAACGTTTTAAAGACTCATATCATGATTAAAATGGTCGAGAGAAACGGAGATACCAGTGCAGTGGATCAAACTCAACACACAAAAGATCAAGATTGAATCATGTCCAGTTATCACACTTGTGCACTAGGTATAATAGCTTATGAATTTTACATGATTGTATGCCTTTAAACCTCAACTGCTTAGATGCCAACTCAAGTTAGCTGGACTGTAACAAGTGGATGTGTTCATGGGTACGTTCCTTTCACCTGTTCTAACTCTGTTGTGTCTGTACTCGAACTGCGTTCCAAACATGAAAGGAATTTATCGGTAAAGTGTCCTCTTAAACGCTCTTAAAGTCCTGTTCTATCCATGGTCTGCGTCACCTCGCTAGTGGGAGCAGACCACACAGATTGCGGACAGTGTGCGGTTCCGTTCTGTTGACAAAACGGTGTGTTAAGAGTACTCGGGGCACTGTTCTACAGTAATAGGAACGTTCCCCATGTGTTTAGTTTTAACTGGAACATGAGAATATAGGAATGATAAATTTTGAATATCTGGTGACAACAGCTACAAAGACTTTCTGCTAGAGGTTTCATGTGGAACGAGAACATTGGAGTAAGGTGCCACTATACACAAACAAAAATAAACATGCAGTCACTAGTCTTTTGGTGCCATTGGTTTATTGTTAACCTTCTCCGTGCTGGATTAGGTACAGACGCTGCTCTTCAGGGCATCTCCGGTTGCCTCCAGCAAGAAGAGTGTTAACAGCATTTAGCAGGTTTAGAGGATTCCCAATTATGGTGTTTAATCATAAAAGTGAGAGCAACGACACTGCATATAAATATACAGGGGAGACAACTACACACGGGTCATATATTGCCAGACACATTCAGGTTACACTAGAAGAGATCGGTTATCTGTCCTCAGGCCTGTGTAGACTATCAAACAAAAGGCACATGGACTCTTCCTCTCTCATCACTGCACTTTAATGAAAGACTGCCATCAGCTCGTAACAATTCACTAAGCATTCACATTCATTAACTTCTTTCGTCACTGCACGCTTTGGCCTGTTTGCACCCATCGTCTGTCACGATTATAGTGGGCATGACCGCCGTATCACAGTTTGTATTTATACACAGGGACTCGCTCTCGCTCTCACTCGTCCCCGCTTTATTGTCCTGTCGGTGGGGTATGCCACTCGAACATACAGCGTTGTCATCAGAGGATAATTCACAAGCCTTGGCTACGTTCGACGTGCATAGATGCGCGTGGACAGATCCTGAACCCCTCCGAGATTCTCTGTCGAAGTCCGTACTGCTTCCGAGGGACTCTCCGTTACTGCCTTCCAGAGTGGATTCGCTGTGCGGCGTGTCAGACCCGTCCGAGGCAAAGCTGTCGTCGATGTCGGTGGGGAAGTCTCTCTTGGACGAGTGGTCGGTGCAGGCTGCGCCACAGCAGGACTGCAGCAGTTCGTCCATCAGCGCGTCGCTGGGCCGCGTGTCCGTGGCACTCTCGCAGCTCTCTGTCTTGCTGGCCTGCCGTGACATCTCGAACTGCACGCTCTCTGTGGCCGAGATGCCGGTCTCGCTCTGGGACAGCTCCTCCACGATGGGGTGCTCCTCGCCCATGAAGCCCCACGTGTCCGTGCGGCCACGGCTTGACGCCACGTCGGACCACGCGGTGCCCGGCTCCTCAGCCTTCACCTCGCTGGCCTTCTGGAGGTAGTACAGCTGAAAGAGAAGTCAATGTACGCCATTACTAGCCTGTCATTTCTTTGCAGAAAAAATAATAGATCTAGTAATAATAATAATAATAAAAATAATAATAATAATAATAATAATATTATGGACATTTATTACCCATTCAGATACAATTCTAGAAATAATAATAATAATAATAATAATAATAATAATAATAATAAAAAAAAAATTAATAATAATAATAATAATAATAATATGGACAATTATTACCACCCATATAAAATTCTATTTCTAGGAATCTGATTGGTCAAGGGCCTACCACAATGTATTGAGGTGGCATTGTTTGTTTTGCCGGGTAATAATACAGCACCATATTCTAGACTTTAAAATGACGGTACTCACGTTTCTGCCTCGGAGCTGTTCGAGAGACGCGGGGATTTCGGCCAGACTGGACGGAGCGTTGAGGTTGAGTGAGGAGAACTGTCCCAGCACGTGGGGGGCGTGAGTCACAGGCTTGGTCTGCATGTACAACACAGTGTTAAAACAAAGTGGATGGGCGAAATAATTCTTTCGCGAGAACTGCACATAATATGAATGTCAGATATTAATCGGTGTCAAAAGGTGGATGTTTTCTTTCGCGAGAACTGCACATTTTGATAATATGTATGTTAGTCTAGAAATCTGGATGACTGTTCGATAAAACTACAAAAACTGCACATGCATGGCAACAGACAATTGTGATTTCAGCAGAAAACAAGTCGAGTGCAAATACATCGACCCTCGGACAAACAAAGAAGCGGATTTCCTCGGATCCGCGGAAAATTGCTATGCCTGCACCCACCATGGACAGCTTGCGACTTCGCCTGCGTGTCTTGTTCGGGCGGCGCCCCAGAGCAGGGAACTCTTCACAGTCGTCAGACTTCCGCAACAGTCGGTAGCCATCTTCTTTGTCCAGAGCTGGGCAAGATCCTTCAAATAGATAGAAGGAGGTGCTTACATGTTCTCATTTCATTATCAACATTAATTATGTATCTGTATTATGCACAATTATTAATAATCGTAATAGTAATAGTAATAGTAATAGTAATAATAATAATAATAATAATAATAACAATAATAATAATAACAACAATAACAATAATAATAATGTACAGTAGACCTCACATATACCGGCCTCGCATAAACCGGACACTCGCATATAACGGACTGAATCTGAAGTCTCGATCTCGTCTAATAATATTTCGCATATAACGGACAGAAATAGCCGGTCCCAATGAGTCCGTATAATAATAATACACAAATTTTATTATTTTTAAATTGAGGTTTAGTTGCTTTCTTATATCACGACTTGTCAGTTTAGGGCAGGAGGAAACCCGTAAGATCCGTAGTGCTGAATGTTGCAGTAAACCTGTGCATAATTTTCCTAATCCCTGGTTTACACAATGCTCTAGGTGCTACATTTACTGTATATTGAAAAAAGCTCACCTTGGAAGCAGGGTGTGGCAGCCTCCTCCTGGGTGTGGCTGCTGTCTGTGGCGTCTCCCCCAGGCCCAATCCTCTGCAGGTAGGACATGAGGGTATTGCACAGCGCCCGCTCATCTTCAAACGGCTCCTTCACAGCCGCTATTTCATCTCTGAAATACAAATATTTCATCAACATTAACCAGCAGGAAATCTTTAAAAAAAATGTTTAAAGTAAATAAATTTCAACATACGGTATTCAATCTTCTTATTTCAATGTTACTGGTCAATCTCTAGTCAGAAAACACAGCAATGGAAATTTAATGACGTAGATTCGATATGGTTTTTTTATTGATAGGGTGGCAATATGACCGGAAATGTAACTTTGTAGCCGATTATATTATTATAACATTACAAACTAATATTTGAATACGAACAGAATGCTTATACCCCGGTAAACGAATACTCAAATAATATTTTGTTATTTTTCGTTTCAGACTTGAATAGAATTGAATTGCGTGTACATAAATAACATATTTAAATTTTAACAATCCAATGCTAACATTTCTTTCTGTTGAGCCTCAATTTGAGCACGTCTCTCTTCTTCTCGCTTGCGAGAGATTTCTACGCGCTGTCTCTTTATTGTTTCCTGGAAAACTTCTCTTTTCTTCTTGAACTCTGCCACCAGAGTTCGCTTCTTTTCGTACAGGTCGTTGATTTCTAGAAAGCAACCAATCAACTTTCAATCAACAAGTGACACGCACAGAGTTTAAAATATAATAATTTTGTAAACAATGTAATTTTTTCAAGCACAAATAATTAATGAATGAAAGAATGAATGAATTAGTGCTTTACGTGGCAGCGAGAATACACAACAACCATTCATAACTAACAGCATCTCTGACAAATGTAAGCGGCACAGTGCCCTTCCACTAGAATAGTGTAAACATAAATCAGCTAATGACACCTACTTTGCCTTAGAAAGCAAGAAAATTAAATCAGATCAATAATTCTGACAAATTACCTCCCTTTAGATAAAAGTCACAAAAGTCTGGCACATAGATATTTGTTGTTTTACATTGAGGTAGAAATCTTTCACCTGTATGTTATGTTTGACAGTGCCAAATCATTACTTTCCCATGAAAATTAAAGCGTATGAATAGTTGCATGAATCATTTACCCATTTGCAAATTTCCTAAGACAGCAGGTTAGTAAACTTAAGCTAGTTGAATGCCGTTTGTAGGACAACGTATCTAATTTCAATCATTCACAAACCTTTCTTAAGTACTTCTGCCCTGGATTTGTTGCCCGAGTTTTTCCTCCTGATTTCATCTTCTTTCACCTTCAGCTGATTAACCGTACGAAAATAATGCTGAAACGAAGGACATGCATACATGAATACATATGTAGATCATTACATTACCCAAAGCAAGACCTTCAATAACCACTTATATGCATACCAACTATGTACACATGCTGGAGCACTGACGATGGAAAGTTTGGAACATACTTTTTATTTAAAGGCATAATATCACAGTTGATAAACATGTATAATTGGACAAACAAATTTCGATCTGAGACTAATTACGCTTGATTTATCCACCCAAAGGTTGTTATCCCCCAGCACTCGATAGTTATAAAACAAATCATATTTTATATTAAATAGGGGAACGTTCTGCTATTTATCTTGTCATTTGAGTTATGTCCCTTTTGCATCATGTTTATTATACTATCTATCTATATAGTAATCATGAGTCGCAGGTGGGGTTGGAATTGAAGATGTGTCAAACACACAGCGGAGGAAAGCTTTTTGGAAGTACAAACATGATTTTTATGTATGTCAAGTGAATGTGCTTTGCAGTTATAGCTAAGAACCAGACCAAAACAACCATAAATATCTGTGATATTATGCCTTTAAATTCAACAATTTAGATAGGCCTACTGATCATTGCTGTTGGAACTGTTAGTATTTCTAAGGTCAATCAGAATAGAAACGTATCCTGTGAAATTCATTGACCACGCTATAGTTCCTACATCCCACGTAGATACATTTAATGCTGTATTGAACATGCCTTTTATTGCAGGACAGACTGTAGAGACTGCTGTCAAAGAGGCTAGAGAAGCGTCACGAAAAGGTTCTCAGTATTTCTGTTTTGTCTCCCCGAATCTCTCTCTCTCCTCTCTCTCTCTCCCTCTCCGGCTATCTTCTCACTGTATTTTAAGGTCGCCGCATACGAATGTAAACTTGCCAAATGTCAACAAATAATAATAATGATTACATTTATATAGCGCATCATCCACAATGATAGTGCTCTGTGCGCATTTGCGCGCGCACCGTGTCCAGTGCGCGGTTCGCTGTGAACACACATAACACTGGACATGGCAGGCAGAAGTGGCTTTTGAAAAGATGAGTTTTAAGTTTGGCCTTGAATGATTGAACAGATGGAGCCATCATATTGTATTGTATGCCTTTAAAGGCATAATATCACAGTCTGACACAAATTAAGTTGTCGTTTTGGACAGAATTGGAGTTAAAAATGCAAAGT
>JAVCKZ010104561.1:0-10720 GCA_034780755.1 Lepetodrilus elevatus
CAACGCACAACATACTAAAATTTCAGGAAAATCGTTGTGTTAGAACGTTTGGTCGAAACTAGGGCCAGCCTCCTTAAGAGGATAAACTTTCCGTATTTACTTTGGCCATGTTAGCTACCCGGCCATAAACAGGGCCAAGTATTTACTATACTCGTTTCTCTATATTTATCAAGTCGCCAGATGCTGTCGGGGTTTGTTGCAGAACGAAACTGGAACCAATTCCACACTCCACGGAACCTTATGTTGGCCCTGACTGCAGAAGTTGGAGAATTAGCAGAAGTATTGTAAGTTCTAAACCTGCTTTCTAGATTATATTAATATTGTAATTGAAATATTACAGTTTCATAATAAATTTGTAATGTATTATAGATGTATCTAACATTAATCTCTAACTAAATCAGTAAGAAACTGATAAATAAGTAGCACTTGTGTTTTGTTTCAGTCAGTGGAAGGGAGAGTTGAAGCAAGGGGTGCCAGGTATGTATAATGTAGATACGGTAAAAAGATATTTGGAGGTACAATAGCGATGATGTGTATGTTAAGAGCATGTACTTTGCATGTTTAACTCTAATTCAGCCCAAAACAACAACTTAATCTGTGTCAGACTGTGATATTATGCCTTTTATTACATTTCCAGTTTACCATAGAGCAGCAGATTTTAATGTCCCAGTACGGTACATGTGTTTTTACAAGTTTGATTAATGTGTATAGTCTACTATTCTAAGGGAGTGTTCCATGTTTTAGAGTTCACTGAAACGGAGCGTCGACATCTGGGCGAGGAAATGAGCGACGTGTTGTCGTACCTAGTGAGACTGGCCGACCAGTGTAACGTGGACCTACCAGCAGCCATTGTAGACAAGATACAGCTCAATAGACAGAAATATCCTGTAGATAAAGTCTATGGAAAAAGTAAAAAGTACACAGACTATGTAAATGACGAACTATGAAAATCTCATTAAAGTATGTACATACTGATGGTAAAAATTGAAGCAACACCAGTATTTTTTTGCAGATGCATAAATAAACTTATAGTGTAGTATTTATTGGAATAAGGTAGTTTTTAATGGATACCGCTTAGAACTTTTGATATTTGAGGGTTCCTTGCCAGTACTAAAACAGGTACAGTTGATTAAAGTGAAAAGTGAGCATGTTTTGTTTGGTTGAAAAGTAGTGTGTAATTCAAGCAAATCCATAACGCAGAAAATATTTTTTTAAATTGTTAGAAAAGGTATAGGACACTGTAAGGTAGCTTGTTGAAAAACGTTTATTAGTGTTTCATTATGTTCAACAATCATTGTTCAACTATTTAACTATAATTGCAACATTCCACTCAATAATGGGTATTAACCACCGGCACCTCAGCTACTAAACAGTTCTTGACATCATTGATCCATTGGAAAAAAACTTTTTTTTTTTCTCAAGAAAGCCATCGGCAAATTGTTAAAAGTAATATGCTAAATATTAACACATTCTCAAAATAGTATTACGGTATTTAAAGTGAATTTAAATTATGCAAAAAGTGATGGCATATGCAGTGTTGCTTCAATTTTTACCTTCAGTATATATTGTTCCGTTTAAAATGTTGTCCATTCATTTCCTCTTTGAATGCATATGTAGTGACATAAACTTGGTGACAATGAAGCCCAATAATAGAGCCATCTCGTCATCTATGAAAGGTTTATGAAATCTTTCTTGAGATATAATAGCACGTCTGGTACAGACAGTCACCATTTGACCAGGTGATTGAACTTCAAAAGCCACAAGTCCACCTGGGAGACCCAGCATCAGTGTACACAGAAATTATCTTGAAATCTGATCCAATCCGGATGTGATGAATGGTGTGTGATGGTGCAGTTATCAACCGTGGTTTGTCAGTACCAGCCAGTTCTCGCAATGTTCTCTACAAACACTCAGTACTACTGCAATTACACATTTCCTCCTTCTTCAACTTCAGTTGACGTCTTAGTCTGACAAAACTATTTGCAATTAGTTAATATATTAATTATAACAGAAAATATTCAAGAAGGCCAGAAATACTTATGAAATTTGCATGAAATGCCAAAATACAAAGAAATTGTCAATTGTGGTGAAATATAATATTTTATTGATTAAATGTACAATACGCATGATATGTATAAATTATTAAATAATCTGATGAAATAATTGTAATTTAATCATTCTAGCAAACAGAAAATTCACAATATTGATCATGTTGATATAAATATACAATTATGTACACAACAATCATGTACTTCAACAACTTCATATGAAGATTCAAGAATGCTGTTTTCTTGGAAATGGTCGAGAAATACTGTTTGTAACTTGTTAATATTATCCTTGAACCTTTTGTATGACCACACTCTCACACAAATACACACTATGTTGGCAAAATAACAGTTTCTGTTAACTTTAAGCTTATGCACACTGGAGGCAACCATAAGTGCCATATTACACTGTGACAGGGCAGTTAAATATACATACACAATGTACAAAGACAAAATTCAAATAATACACAAACAAGTGACAAATCTTACTTGCTTTATTTAACCCTCTCCATGCTGGAGGCAATTGTAGATGCCCTAAAGAGCAGTGTCTGTGCCTAATCCAACAGGGAGAGGGTTAATAAAATGTGTGTGTAGATCAGATGATCGGGATCTATGGAATCCTTGCATCAATGGTGGAGAAACATGGAAAACCTTGGTGATGAAGAAAGATTGAATTGCTATCAACAATATTAACTGACATGTCCACACCACATAAACATTCAGTGACGTCACTTTACTTCTTTTTCTTTCCTCCTCCTCCCTTCTTCTTCTTCGACTTGAGAGCCTTGCGGACCTTGAATGACCTCCAGAAGGCCTGGATGGTGGTGGCAGCTTTGACCATGAGTGCCAGCTCTCGCTCGGCCTTCTCGCGCTTCTCTCGGGCGAGGCGACGCTCCTCCATGATCTGCAGATACTCCTCCTCCAATGTCTTGAAGCGTTCCTCCAGCTCGTGCAGCTGCTTCTTCTCCTCTGTGTACACCGCATCAATTTCCTCGAACTCATCCTGCAGCAGACAGGGGGAGATAAGTCTTGTGCAATACAGGGGAAGATAATTAACTCAGAAATCTTAGGAATTAAGTAAAGTCTGTTATATTGGAAAGAGAGCGATTATGAAGTTTATAGTCGCTGCGGGAATGTTTCATCCATTTGCGACAATATATTGGAAAGAGATACATACAGTATATATAGTGTATGCTTATATAAATAGGTAATTGTATTTTGTTTTAAAATGTATATATTTAGTAAAGAAAGTAAAGAGGATGTTTACTTGTCTTTCTCCCATGTCTTGATCATACTTCTGAATCCAATTCTCCACTTCAGTCTCAATCTTGAATTTTTTCTGAAAAAGAGGATATAATTGTGATATAAATATGCACTATTCTATAGGATTGTGACCTTTAGTCTCATCAAGGTTCTGGGTAGCTTCTGCACAACCAAATCTTATCTATGAAGAGTATCTAGCTGTATCTATCTAGCTGTACCTATCACTGAAATATTGTGTACACCGGCATGCAATTTCCATACCAACGGATGTGTAGAGTTCATCCAAACGGGTTATATCTGTATAACAAGGACTATTTAAAAATTTTTTTTTTTAAATTGGGATTTAGAGTTGCTTTCTTGATTCGTTCACTAATATCATGACATGTCAGTTTAGAGCAGGAGGAAACCTGCAATATCTGTAGCACTGAATGTTGCAGTGAGTGAGTGAATATGGAGTTTAACGTCGCTGCGGGAATCTTTCACCCATCTGCGACGAGAATGTTGCAGTAAACCTTCTAGCACTGCTGGTACTGACAGACCAATGATGATATCTGCATTGCCGCTCTACAGTGCGTGAGTGAATATGGAGTTTAATGCCGCTGCAGTAATCTTTCACCAATTTGCGACGATACCACTCTACAGATAGCGCAACTTATCATTATCGCATCAGAAATGTAACTTTCGCGAACATCATGGCCGGGCGCCCAGGGCAGGATTTAAACTCTGGAGTCGGAACCTTTGGCTCTGAAATCCAAACTGTACTACCACCCGCCCCTTCGTAAGGAATATTTGCTGACCTTCCTGAGTTCCTGTTCGCTGTCCCTGTGTTCCATGGTCAGGTTCTGCAGCTGTGTGCGCAGCTGGTTGATCTCCTGCTGCAGCTTCTGCCGCTTCCCCTCGCTGTTCTTCACATCTACAGCTTCCTGCTTCTCAGCCTCCGACTTCACGCGGCGGATGTGCTCCTCAGAGAACTTCTCAATCTGGTGCAGGTCTGCTTGCAGACGTCGTATGACATCATTCATTTTGCGGATCTGAAAAATTTATACATAACGTAGAGATCAAATGTAATGGCAAAAATAAATATACATTTTTATAAATTTTATTCATGATTAACCTGTTGCGAGTACAGTTTTGTGTCGGAAATATTGTCCAAATAGAATGGGATAGCCTTTTTGACCGGAGTTTTAACAAATCTCAGTTTTCAATAAATTATCTTATAACTGATTGCTAATATAAAAATACCACAGATATATCTTCAATTGACAAAATAAAACACATATGACATTACATTATTACTTTGCTTTATGAAATCACTGCATTCATATTTGGATCTGAAAGAAGCAGGATTCGATACTTGTATACTGAATAATGAAATTCTACCCTCTTACCTTTGGATGTAGTAGTATTGGACAGGAATTAGAAAACACAAATAAAATAAATAAAGTTTTTAATATTACTATTAGTCTGACCCTGGCCCTGAGATTACAAAACTTTTCTGAGTAAATTTTGAGCTTGAGTATGAGTGTGTACTCAAAATATTTTGTAATCTTGAGGCCGGATTTAATTATTGTAAGTCATACCTCTTCCTCCTTGTCGTCCACAGCAGCTTGTAGTTCCGTCTCAAGCTTTACAATAATTACAGCATTATTTCTTTCTCTCAGAGATATTTCATCCAAATATGCCATCCTTTCTTTTTCTTCCTCAGGAGTCGTCAGAAGCTTGTTCAGAAGAATATCCTTCAACTCGTGCAGATCTAGGCAGAGTTCTTTACAATCCGGTTGTCTGCTCTTGAACTCGGCAGTGATGGTGTTCATGGTTGCAGGATTCTTACTGAATGCTCGTAAGATATTCTTACACGAGTGGCTGAGCTGCTGGGCCACGAACGTCAGGTTCCTCATGGTGTCCTCGGTCTGGCTGTCGATGCTGGAGATGGAGTTGATGCTGGATGCGCTGGTTCTGCGGAGGGAAGATGCGCCCTGGGTGTCCTCCTCACCTGTTGTGTCGTCGCCCTGCGTTCCCGTCTTCGCACTCCGTAGTCGTTGCGCCAACTGACGATCCAACTGATCCCTGATTTCCTCGTAACTGATCTGGATTCTCCGATGTTGCTCGATCAGTTCGACTAATTCATGGCCCAATGCTATACGGAATCTGTCGAGGTTGTTCATGATGTGCGGAAGTAATGTAATAATCTCTACTCTTCTTATAGTTTCTTCAAATACTGACATGACCCGCTGAGACTCAATGGTGGATAGTTTCTTCCTTGTAGGCTCTAGAGCCCGGGAAGGATCGATCTTCAGCTTCCTGAATCTGTTTGGAGCCATAGTTGGTGGATTTTTGGATGGTGGATGAGCCTGGAGTTTTATTTGTAACGTTGGTTCTTGTGATGAACGGGCAATGACACCCGTGAGGGTCACTGAAGTAGCCATTGTTTTTAGACTTTCTTTCACCTTTATGACAACCTTCTAAATAACATTAAGCATGCAATGTGCAAGTATTTACAAAACTCATTGGTTTTCGTCTTTGTCACATCTTTGTCTTGGTTAAATGTGCTCAGAAATAGACTGGCAACGACATCATCACACGGACAAAATCTCCAATCTATTTACTCACTATGTTGTCAAAGATTATTCCCTAGCAACAAATAGTTCGTATATAATTATCGTTTCTAGTGGATATTGTTTATCCATAAAAAATACTACGTAACATAACATTTATAACAAATCAATCTACTTTGATATTTATAACTAGAGAGGAAATCATCGTCCGCATTTAATTGTAAGAATACAGTAACGTTGGCAAGGAACTATATTTGAAACGGAAGTGTAAAGTTCACGGTCGTCATCAGGCGCGATAACTCTATGGTTAACCTGCCACTATGGCGGAGGTGATGGAAAGCCCTCTTATCGTCCGAAATGATAGAAGACGACGACGACGGACGCACAGTATCAGTGAGTTAATCTTTGTTATCTGATACGCTTAATGTCTAATGCGTTGTCTTTAGATTACTTCGTTTGTGTACAGATGACAGGAGATAATTTGTGTGGATTGTTGATCTCCAATTTTCGTCAGCTGATCGTACCAGCAGATTGTTGTTTTCATATTTCAGTGGTTTAGTCTTGTTTATTAGTTAAATGCTAGTTAGATAAAGCACCAGACACTAGCGTAGTTTTCCTTAATTGCAACCACCAATATTGTTTTCTTCAGATAATAACATTAACTATGCGGTTGCAATGTACACGGATACGTTGCACAAGCACAGACAGTGAGACACAGGTATTTTGTTCTTGTTTTTGTTTATATTTTCTCAGTTTTTGGCTGTTGTTTTCCTAACATCCCCACCCCCGCTCCACCCGCCCCCTTCCTGACCCCATTCATTTTAACTGGAATGGAGTACACACCCTAATTTATTGCATTTATATAATTATTTAAATTCAAACATTGCGCACTGCACAATCTGCAAAAACGAAAGTGATGTTGATATTGATAACCTAGCTAGTTTCGAATCTGTTTTCCATTTTCGAATTACCTAGCTGTAGACTATAATAATTTAAGTGCTGTTTGTACTAGTACTACTAGGACATATTGAACAAGTCTGACACTTGGTAAGTGACACGACTTGCACTGGTGTGTTTTCTAGGGCTGGCTAAATATATCGACATTCGCAATTATACATGATAAAGATAATCGATATGAAAAATGTGGTATCGATACATATTTTATAGGTGTACGTATGACTAAATGAAGATTCTAGCGATTTGATTGGTTGAGAGGAGTCCTGTGAAAAGTCTTACACCCCGGTTTGCCGACACATAACAGTTATGACCTCATAATAATTGTGACATCATTACAACCCCCATTGACTTGTACGTTATGAAGACATTTCAGCACTAATATCCACAAATCCGGTAAATTCGTTGCCAGCTTGATTTCAGCTTGGTTTTTACAAGCTGAAATTTCACGTAGGCCCCAGGATCAAGGAAAATACTAATTTGAAAAATAACTAATTTGAAACATAGACGATTTCCAATAATTAACACAAGTTCAAAATTGCTGTCAATCTACTTCAGTATTATATATTTCTGTGGAAAGTTTTATTCTGAATAGTCTGCGAGTATTTTGTAATTCCCCAATTCAAATTGGCGGCAAATTTGTTTCGTGAGCGAAACACGTCAGACTAGCAGACTACCAAGTATCCGTGTAACTAAACACCTGACAAGTCCATACTACAGCTGAAAAGAATGTGTTATTCTCACGACTCGTGTACATTTTTCTTCACAGAAATGATATTCATATCTGTATCGATAGCCAGCCCTAGTGTTTTCTATCTACATACCTGGTCAACATTAGACCGAGATACTCTACTGTCAGTGGCTGGATTGATGACAGAGGGACAGAACTTCTAAAAATGATCACAGTTCACAATCAGCTGATTATGCAATTGACGTCACTGGAAAATTTGGCATGCATTCGCGCTTACGTTAGTATAGGTTTATAGAGTATCCAGTCAGCTATCATATATCCTCTGATAACTAGTTTCCGAACAGATAAGTGTAGATCGCATATTTCATGAAATATACAAAACAAAACTTGTTGTTCTTACCTGTAAATTGAGCAATTAATCCATGAAAAAAGCAGTTCCTAGGGCTGAGTATTGGTGGAACAATTCTGATACAATACGTATTGCGATACGATACGACCAACCGATACACAATACATATTGTGATACGCATACTCAAACAAAATATCAACTAGAAATGATTACTTTATGCATGTTTTTATTCAGCTAAACAAATAAATGGTGTAATTCAATAATTGGCAAGTTGTAAAGGTGGGGATCGGGGGCCACATTTATTTGAGCAATGCTTGACTCGGGGTTAAGTTGAGGGCTAATGTTAGCATCTATAGACACAGATTTGCATCTAGTAACTACATAAACATTGATTTTGAGATAACAATTATTTTATTCATGAAAATATCCAGGCTGTTCCATAGCTTCCGATGAATAATGTACACCAAATTATCGTGATAGTTGTTGAATTGTGAGATACAGTTTTACCTTGAAGGTGTATTGTCAAAATTGTTATTACTGTATTACTAGTACCGATTCATGACATGATCACGTAAGAACGACTAGTGATTGAAGCATACATAAAATGTTGCCCGATTGTCAATACTCTTGACATCATAATGAATATTCATATACCGGTAGGCTGTGAGCTTCAGTGATAGATTTATTTAGTTTTTACAGTTAGATCTACTAATTCAATGTTATTGTGCTGCTACCTATGAATCATGTTAAAGACTTAATATCACAGGTATTTATGGTCATTTTGGAGTAGTTCCTAGCTACAACTGCAAAGTACATTCACTTGACATACATAAAATCATGTTTGTACTTCCAAAAACCTTTCCACTGCTGTACCATAAATATAATTATTTTCCAATCTGGAAAATATATGGTCAGCAGACCCATAAACCAGGGAATCATATTACTATGGCCTTATAATTATATAATATAAATAAAAATATGGTAGGCACAGTTATATTTGCATTATACAATCATAACAGGGACCACAACTGATAATACATTTTTGTTGTTGATTAGTTCATAGAATATCATTCCACTGCTCAAGATCATTCATACTACGGTATTCTGTATACATTTACATGTTTTTAAACTCATTTGATGATTTGATTAGCAGGCTAGTGCCACAAGATGAACAATGTTTGCTTTATTTACTTAAATATATTTCACTAGTACTTGGACCATATAATGCATTCATATCTAAGAACACTACAACAATTGGATTTGGTAAATAATACAATATCTAAAGAGAGAGAATAAAACATGTACTTTACCGTGCACTGAATCTAAATACTAGTACCCTATTCAGTAGATTTGACTATGGAGGTGCTTTATGAATATTCAGTAGATAGAAAGTTACACTCATTGTTCAACCCTAGCTGTTACGGTTTACTCTCGCCCTTGAAAACACTGAAAGTTGATACCTACCGGGTATGTCATCTTCGGGAGAACCACGCGTCATTGTTCTAACTACAACATTTACAAGTACTGGTACCGGTAAGTGCATTTTCGATAGATGAATAGATACTCTATCAAACTATACCAATGTAACATGCCACATATTTCATTTATGCCGATTACACAGTTGGCTAACTGTGCCTATACCAGTTTTGGTAGACCTGTCTCTCTTCCGTTAATACAGGCTGATGTTGATAAGATGGTCAGAGCTTCTTTGCCTAAGTCAACATTGACTGCTGTTAATTCTCAAACTAAAGAAAAAAAATTGTGATGAAAAACAGAATCAGTTTAATATTAAATTTACAAGTAATTTTGATCGATTGCATTCCTATAAATGAAAACTTCCCATGCAAAATACTGATACTGTACATAGAAAACATATAATTTTTTATGTGATAGAGGTTGATTGACAAAACTATTTAAATTTGTCATCAAACCAGACATGTTTATAGAACGATAACTTGACTAAATGTTGACATATACCTTTGATGAGGTGGTTTCTCGAAAGAAAACTGTTACTGCTCATCAAGAAACCCTTACAGTTTTCATATAGAAATGCTGCTCACAATACCGTATAGTTGTCTATAACCATGACAACAGTAATTTAAATGGGTCCTAACGATGTTAAGATTTTATCCACACAAAAACTATGTAACAGAAATATACTGGCCGAATTTACCCTTAGGATATAATAATTCCAACTTTGAAATTTCTGATCTGTGTCATTCTCAATAAGCAGATTTGAAGATAGGAACTCATGATGTTTTGGGTTAGAAAACAAAACAATAATTAAAATGGTCATATTTACATTTAGAGGGCAGTTGAGTTGTCCTTGGCTAATCCCTAACCAAACTATCATAGCTACAAATAAATCGGGCAAAGAATAAACAGTTATATTTTACGTGAGGAACTGACTGCATGGCAAGTATGAAACTATTTTCAATTATCCGTTCTGCACATGTTTTATTTCCCTGCTGTGGTGTTGGGTATCCACGTTGATGATTTAAAATTAATTATATCTTGGCCATTGACCTTCTTAACATTGCCTTTAATTATGTATACAGCTGACTGATACATTATATGTAATTACAATACGCATATTACATTAATTATTATCTAGAAATTAATATATCTTGTATTGTATTTCTATTCAAACTTCAGCTACCAGTACTGATCAATGAAAAAACCCAGGATCAGTTGCCCTCTCCCTGCTGGATAAGGCACAGACTTTGCTCTTTAGGACATATCCGATTGCCTACAGCATGGAGAGGGTTAATTAAGAAAATAATGACTATAGTTTGGCATGAAATGCATTGACCCCCCTATTTCGTAAATTATCTCGGTAAATACTTCATGGAATGAAAAACAA
>JAVCKZ010104572.1:0-23842 GCA_034780755.1 Lepetodrilus elevatus
TACTCATTATTAGTCTTTTAAACTGAAATGCTTATTGCTACAGTCATTATTTCAATTTGGTGGTCCGGACACTGGACTTAGAATATTTTTCATGTTGATGAAAACTGCCATTGGAGCATTTTCAGTGCGCGATATCTCAAAAACTTCAATGACCACAGGGTTGGAATTTTCAGAACTAATTGGCAGGACAACTCTTAGTAGATACCAGAAATTTTAGTATTCAATTTCAATTAATAAATGTATTACATAACATTAAAATCACCAATAAATGTAATTTTGAGCTTAAATGGATGGGCCTCACTACACATGTGACCCGTTTCTCCCAGACTTGGCACTGGCAGTGCCCGACCGAGACAGATTTCCAGTTGTAGACGCCTTCATGTCATAACTGTCCTGACCAGACCAGCTACTTTCCCGCTGACCATGCACGTCACTATTGTTTCCAGTGTCATAAGCATAAAGAACAACTGACATCCACAACTGTTGCTTCACTGGCACTGTGTATTGGGCCATAAGGTGAGCAATGCCATAAATATGCTCGGGACATCTTCAACCCTTGGCAATGCATGTATTGGCAACCGGATGTGAGAGCATGTTGCCATGCTTGGCAATGTCTGTATTACATGGAGAATATTCATTAGTCACTTATTAGTTTCCAAAAATACTTGTTATTGCATCCTGTAATGTTTTGTCCACTATAACTTAAGAGGAAATTTTCCCCGTAATCTGAATTAGCCAAAATACTGCTCTCATGCTAATATGGTATACTTTACAATATAAGATGATGAATTAATAAAGTATCAACTGTTGGCACTGAAGTAACGACCAAATAACATTGAAATAACATTGAAATAACACTGAAATAACACTGAAATAATACTGAAATAACACTGAAGTAACACGGAAGGAACTCACAAGTTGACAGGTAAGTTCAGAAGGAGTGGCCAGCTGACCCAGATGCTGTTCTTTGTTCAGTTTCAAATAATGGATGCTCACAGAGGGGTACCATCAGATTCCACCTCCAGGGGATCAATCAAAAGACATTTTTTTGCCGTTAAAAAAATAATAATGGTACATTATTGCAAGTAAATGTACTTGTCGTCCGTAATTCAAACATTGCAACGACACAAGCATGAAAGGCAGACATAACTACGTGTGTATCGAGTCGTATTGCACACATTGCTATTTAGAGTATTGCCCTCTTAGTTATTGCACCAGTAGACGGACCGACTCCAATATATGCTATATATTGTATAACACACATATTGAATATCGACAGCAACAGATGTGCCCAATACAGTCAATTAATCATGTCAAGCGGTGATGTAGCCCTGCATCTTTATCAATACCAATGAAGTTGCTGTATATCAATATAAGCTACCAGCCCACTGCCGATCGATTTCAGTACAAAGTCACCAGCGATAACATACCATATTTATCAAAGGACAAATATTGAAGGTGATTACTTTCATCTATCAACAAACATTCAGAAATATATGGTATCATAACTCGGCTTTTAAAATTATATTTCAGGAAATAAAATCAATATACAATATTAATTACGGAATATTATCACAATGTAAACACATTCAGGCTAGGGCTACAACAAGAAGCTATTAATTATGATAACTGTGTCACCGGACACTTCAAACTAAATTCAGTATCATGTTAATTGAGCGTTTAGTGACAAATCTGGTGTGATGTAACGAGAACTCCCAACATAATATGATTTACAATATTGAGACTAATGTAACGATATGTCATTACATATGTGTGAATATATCTGCAGACATATTTTCTTACATTGGTAGACAGCATGACATAATAACTGGACAGACTGTGAACTGGTCAGATAACAGTAAACCTGGACTCGTAAGACATATTTTCTTACATTGGTAGACAGCATGACATAATAACTGGACAGACTGTGAACCGGTCAGATAACAGTAAACCTGGACTCGTACAAACTGATGCTAAATTGAGATACAGGTGAACACTTCAAACTAGCGGACAGATCACCCCCCCTCGTACAGAGCCTCGTGTCTAACCTTTATGTGATAATTCGAAACGGGCACCGATATCTGCCCTGTTTGACAATTCGAAATCACCTGAAAGCCAAATTGCCCACAGCAATCAAAGGGAAAATATTTGCTTTTGGGTGTGTGTGTGTTTCCCCTCTAGAGGTCAGCATAGGCAGACTCCGGGCACTGGTTGTGCCGACTGGATGGGAGGCAACCCATAAATACTGTCATCTCTAGATGCACAAGCAGGCTACAATCAAATCCTGTCATTGATAAATAGCATCACTGATCGGCAAGTTCAAACTTGGGTCTTCCCTAATGGGCCCCGGAGTCGGGCCTTGTCGGGTACGGATGGCATGACGTTAGTACATCCAAGCTTCTTCCTGCTGCCGAAGAAATGTTACTTAACGCATAGTTCGGCAGCTAATCAGGAGAAATATGATCACCGGTACGAAGATAGTCCAGTGATTCATCAATGATTTGTTGGGACAATGTTACGATAAACAGAGCACAACATATACAGATATACCCCGAAACATCCCATAAGCCTAGATAAAGAGGGGCTAGCCATAGATTTAACTTTTTTTTCCCTGACAATTTAAGCCTCCATGTATACAAGCTTGGCTGAGTGAGAGCAGAGACAGTAATAGTCATCAGAATAAACTTGGCTTCTTTAATTTGTTCTTAAGTTTGACAAGACAAATTTGCTCCTTTAAAACACTTCATCAAGGGAGGCTATTCCAAGGAATGGATTCAAAACAGAATTTACCTTCTCCAGTGCACAACTTGTGTTAGTAGACATCCCTAACTTCTGATCACGACTTCTGATATCATTAACATAAAAATTATACAGCATTTAAGGTTACTACATAGTCTGCATATCAAGTAAAATGCAAAAGAAAGGCTGTTCATATGATATGAGCACAGGTGTCTAGAGGTAGCCTGCCTCGTATTATCCAGGAGTCCGGGTTCAAGCCTAGCTCAAGTCATCATGTATCTCTGAGAAGTGCCTAGATCCACCCAGATTGAAGTCCAACCAGCAGATGGAATCACGACTGTTAACTTTCTAACTTCAGCAATACACAGACATATTGCAATACTGCTTAATCCGATGAGCTCATTAGTTTTCAGAAAGCACAGTAATTGAAGATCATTATTCAAGTGATGTTATAATTTGCATAATTAACTGAAAGTGGTCGGATAAGTTTTGCAGTTGCGATCTTGTTATGAATAAATATTTTATTTATATTTATTATTATTATTATTTTAAAAATTTCCAATTCATGTTGTTGCATTGTTACATGTACCAAATACATATCCAATTTGTTACGAAAAAAATTATTGATAAGTTTGGCAGTTACGATCTTTTTGCAATTAAATATGCCATCATTAGCGTCTATTGGTTTGAATGAGGCCTGTGGCAGTAGCTGTTCAGGACGACGAGTAGCGCTGCCATTAGGAGGTGCTTCATCTCTAACCACTGCACAGCTCTCCAATTGTCTTATCCAGGTCTCCTCACTGACCTAGATACAACTTGTCCACGCTTGCATACTTTTGGATAAATTACAAGTCAGATAGTTACAATGAATTGCCTTCCTCTCCGTGGGACGTGCACAGAATACACACATCACCTCCCCTTCCTATTCTTCATTAACCCCTCGCAGGCTAGATCACCACGCTACCATCTCCATCCATAATTAGCTAAATTAGATAAACGTTTAAGAAATTCTAAATTTATGTTCTGATAAGATCGAACATCATGGATGAGCGAGTAAATTATTGTTTTACGTCAGCGTGGGAATCTTTAACCCCTACTTGCTGAGAATCATCATGGAAAACTATGTCATCGGCAGACATAACCCTGTTCTCCCTACTGACAACTCTAGGTGACCTACAGACCAGTGATTGCCATTAATCTCCAGGAATTAGGAAAAACAGGATTGCTCATGAACCGGCTAGTATTCGGACTACAAACAGGACATTCTACTGGCCAAATGTCCTCTACATCTGTCGTTACGGCCAGTACCTCATAATACATCATCATGTTAACCACCTCCAGGCTGGGTTGCTAAGCAAGTCCCTGGCTACCTCCTGCAGTTAGGAGGTCAACAACACAAGAGTTAAGCGTACAGAACATCAGTGGCAGCATAGGTCACATCAACGGTAAGATAGGTAACACAATGGTAACACAGGTCACATCGGCGGTAACCCAGGTTATGTCAATGCTAGCATAGGTAACATTGATGGCAGCACATCACACCAATGGTAACATAATTGACATCGGTGGTAACATGTCACATCAATGGTAACATAGTAAACATCAATGGTAACATCAATGACAACATAGGTCATGTCAATGGTAACACAGTTAACATTGATGGTAACAGGTCATATCAATGGCAACAGTTTACATCGATGGAAACATAGGTCATGTCAATGGTAACATAGTTAACATCGATGGTAACATAGGTCACGTCAATGACAACTGGACCTGAACTAGCCAGACCAGCTTACCTCACATAATCTTCAGTAATGTTCGATGGCTGACATAGCATTTATAAAAATCTTAATGTATCCATGCGCACTATTGAGGATGAACACATAAAAATAAGAAATCTAAATAACCAATACACACCAGGAACATAAAAAGCTAGACCTATAGATACTGATGAAACAGTTTAACAAAAAATACCAAACTGAAGTAAACTAGACAAAAGATGACAAATATGTTTGATGACATTACTTACGGCAACTTCTGATTGTGGGTTGCTTGGCTAAATTCACCCGTCGGGGGACATAATATCTGATCAGATTCTGTCCTATGCGTGTGCTACCTCTCTTGAATTGAACAATGACATAATCTACGCATAAAATTCCTCAAGCAAGACCCATCCCTCCCTATACAGATATTAACAGTGTGATTTTTGCAAGAAATGTGGAGTGTTGGGTTTCCTCTGAATGGATTGGGTTACCCTACTTGATAGCGCATCATTTGGTGCTGAAACGATCACTGATGATCTGACAAAGTTCGTCTACCCTCACTGGGTGAATGCACACCCCAGCTCAGACCAGGCTGGCCTTGTCAACCATCACTTGCCAACAATCAAACTCATAAAAATCACAAACATGGGTCTGTCTGTGTTAGCCTATTGAGAAAACAAATTAAAAAAAAAAAATTCAGTTGAGCGCGTTTCATCAATCTTTTTAGGCACCCCATCTGAAAATGACCTGCATTGGTGGTGAAATATTTCACGCCCGACTGCTCAGCAGCGGACAATGAAATCAAACTACCAAAGGAATCCAGACTGCTGAGCTTCTTTTCACCGAGATTAAATCCCAAACATTATCAATTCACAATCAGCCCTTTAACCTGATACGCTACGGCATGATGCTGTTTCATAACAGAACAATACCTAGGACTGCCGGGGTGGATGGCCGGGGTGGGGGAAGATAACGACGCACGGTTACACCTGTATGAAGAGGAGGAGAGATATCAGCGATAAGGGTAAACGTGGGGAGATGTCAGCAGCTATAGGGACATCAATCAATGGACAGGCACCCTGCATGAATACGCCATCCTTGGATTACTGTCAGGCATAGTGTACGTGCAAGGCGAGGCATGAAAATAGGTGCTTCTGATTTTCGCCATGTTCACCCCCATTTCGCCCGTCTGTCATAGACACGTAATCTTCTTCACTGAATCTCATCAGCTGTCATAGACACATAATCTTCCTCAGTGAATCTCATCAGAATGTTGACACAGCAGGGGATGGGTACCCGGTAGGACGAGGTGGAAATGTGGATGCTAACTATCGAGCACATGGAACATGGCTTGGGGTGAAATTTAGGGTGTTGAGAAAGTAATTGCACACTGATTTATTGATTGTATGTGTGGATTTAAATCATGACAAATCTACATGCCAAGCTTATTATTATTATTATTAATTATTAGTATTAGTATTATTATTATTATTATTATCATTTGACAAATCTACATGCCAAGTTTATTATTATTATTATTATTATTATTATCATTTGACAAATCTACATGCCAAGTTTATTTATCATTACCATCATCACTATTATTATTATTATTATTATTATAATATTAATAATATCTATATGTATCTCATTCAGCCAATCTTGCCTATCTGTCTTAGACCTACACATATCATGAATAACATCTCACCAGCTTCTCATTGATGTGCCTATCTCCTTCACACATCTCACCAGTCTTATGGTAGATACATATCATCTTTGGTAGAAGTCTTTACCTCATTTTTCTCCTGAATTCATCCCATTTCACCCATCTATATCTCACTCATCGGTCTCACCCATCTATTTAAAATATTGACTTGTATATCTCACTTACTGCATTTCAACATTAGGATACACCATATGTATAAACCAAGCAATAGACCATTGCATAACTGAATCAACGACTACCTTAAAAATAAAATGATCAAAATCTTAACGTAAATGCTATCTATTACCACTCAAAGACATGCTCAATTTCCAAAGGATTGAAAATGTTATTAATTGACAATTTAAATAGGTTTGATTGAATCAATGGTTTACGTCGCGGCGGCAATATTTCACCTATAGGAAATTAATAGGTAACTGTGTGACGAGTTGCTGAGACATACCTTTGCATGATTGCATGAAAGTGAAATCAAGAAAATTATTTGACCAAGTTTTAACTCAACTTGTCAATTTGCATTTCTGAAATCAATTCCAATTGTTAACTGAAAAGTACATCTCGGGAGAAAGAAAAAAAATCAGTTATTAACCGACTTTTAAAGTAAGCCGAGTTCTGATTTTCTTTCGACAAATCCAGGCCTGGTCAGGTAACAGAGTGGTAACAGTGTGGTAACATATAGCGTTACCTCTGTGCGATGGGAACATTACTGATATCTCAGACAGACAATAATACTTAAGACGGTAACTAACAATCAAATAACTACCACAAAACCCAATAGGAGACGGGGTAAAATAGCCACATAATAGACACAATGCCCATATAGATAATGAAACAGATAAGACAGTCAAACTGTGTACCATTACTCATTATAAATGCATCTTTCTTGATGGACTAATCTTGTCTCCCAGTTTGGATCGCTGCCATTTATGAATGGAACATTACCAACCAAGAATGTGCACATGTAAATTTCATAATGTGTATATTGGTTACCATGGTAAGTATTACACACTCTAGCCTATCTGTCTTAGACCTACTCATATCATGAATAAATCGGAAAGTATGTTCAATATGGAAAAATGATGTTTGGCAAAGCATGTGTCAAAGACAGGCATATACGACAGAGTTGAATATATTCAAGATATTTCAATATTCCACTACAATTATTTCTGTTATTTTCTGTCACATATTATATTTTCAATATCTCAAATAAATCATTGAATTCTAAAGCTTTTTGAGATGTTACATCGATATCAATGTTTTTCTCCAATATCTCTGAATTAATATATCGTCGCAAATGGGTGAAACGTTAAACTCCATATTCACTCACTCACTGAATTAATATAAAACAGCTTTGTGATTACATTACAGTTTAATTAACCCTCTCCATGCTGAAGGCAACCAGAGATGCCCTACAGAGATGTACCTGTGTCTGATCCAGCAGGGTTAAAGTTCAGTATTGACATGATATTATTTAACAGCATATCCAGTACAGAAAATAAGTCCATTAATTAGTTTTAACTGTACACGAAACAGCGTACGACCAGGAACACATGGAACTTTTTCAGATTCAATTCTTTGTAGACTAAATCGTTACTGTCACAATATAGGATACGGTTTTGAATAATAAGGAAGTACAAATTTAATGGCACGGATGCTACCTCAAGAAATAGCGAAATATGGAACTTTTTCAGATTCAATTTTTTTGTTTGTAGACTAAATCGTTACTGTCACAATATAGGATATGGTTTGGAATAATAAGGAAATACAAAATTTAATGGCACGGATGCTGCCTCGAGAAATAGGGAAATGCAAACTTAATGGCAACATAAAATAATTATCAACTTAAGACATCCGAGAGCAGACTGGGGTTTGTTCCACATGGTAGCCTGGGCACTGCTTGTCAAGTTTGATTCATTTACCTATCAGCATCATTATTTGGAGCATATCTCAAATACCTAGTAGAGCCGCAATGTCCTCCCCTAACTATAGCCGTAGGCCATGGATGGAGGCAGATAGAAATAGCCAGCCCTCCCCGACAATACAGCCATCCCTCACACAAGTCACCTGATCAAGAACAATGCTAACATATTAATTATCCTTAACAGTACTAGCAGTTGATCCTTGGATCTCGCAGTCACGAGCATCAGGAGAGTGGCCCTGCGTGACGTGTAGACATCTCCTCTCACACCTCCATCACGGCACCAATCATGTCTTGTACAAACACATTACCGTAAATCTGTTCCGATAATGCAATTAAATTGTAACGTTTTTGAATTATAAATAAATTTGATTTAGAATAGTTCCTGCAGAATTCATGTAAAAAAATTAAGACGTTATTAGTTTCGGGGATTAACATATTTCATTTGTTTCTTCATGTTTTATCTTTTTTTTATTAAATAAAATAATATTTAATTAAATTATTTAAATTGAGGTTTAGAGTAGATTTCAAGATTCTTTCACTTATATCACGGCTTGACAGTTTATGGTAGGATGAAACCTGCAGCATTCTTAGCGCTGACTGTTTCAGTAAACTTGTGAGCATCCGCTGGTTCTGACATACCAAGGAGAACTGTATTGCCTAACATACGGTATTCTAAATGAGATCTATTTCCAATAGCTTTGAAACAGTAACAGTATAATATAATCATATTTCCATGTGAACCTGTGATGGATAGCCAGTAGATAGTCACATGGAAACCGCCTGACTAAGATAAAAATTCAACTTTGATTCATCACGTGCTCATTTAACATTCAACAAGTAAAAATTTCAGTGTTTTCTGGAGTGGAAGACGGATGGCCTGTTCCGAGCCTCGGAATGCCGAGATTAAATAGGTCCTATTTGTCACGACAGATTCAAGTCATGTCAGATACCCATATGCTATTAAGATGTACAATGATATATACGCATATCAGCCGTACAAGACAAGGGCGCAGCTGAAGCCCATCTAAGCTCACCGGGGCCGATTGAAGACCGCCATGACAGTGAAACTGGGTGGACATTCAGAAAGGTGAATATAACCACCATCCCCTCAAGTCTCGCCGATTCATTTATCCAGGGTTTCTCCGAACGCGCAATCCTGCGTCCCATGCGCAAAAATTGCAAGTTTGGACGCACTTTATTAATAAAAATTGTTGATAAGTATATCAACATGCGTCACCTAAAATTGAAACCGAAGTGGAACCCTGATTTATCTAAAGTTATTTTGGTTGGGTGGACGCAATAAATATACAATTAATTAGTAGATTTAATTAAATAATTAGTTTTGAAATATCACTGACCAGCTGACCTACATATGACAATATCCAAAATCGTAATAACGTCATGAGTTGTTATTCAACTCCATATTTGACAGTATATCTGATGTCAATGACATAAGGGAATGCTACAACTATATGTTACAGTAAGACCTATGAGCAATGGCTGATGCAGATGCACAAGGGAGATAACTGTATAACATGCATACCAGCATTTCATTCAATCCCACTCCTTGTATGTAAAACAAATAAGGTAAAGATGCTGGCACAGAAACATAAACCTTTAGATGTGTAGTCATGTAAGCTATAACATTTGACTTAGCCTGTTGTAAACTAGCTATAAAAAGAATATGATCTAAGATCAATGAGAATGGAACACAATTGAATCTGATGAAGACAACACAAGACACTAAAAAGTACATACCTGCAGACAGAAACCAAGCCGAGATTACAAAATGTTCTTGAGTACGCTTTCATGCTCTAAGTTTTGTTCCCAAATCTCCATATAAAATCTGAGCTTGAACATGGAATCGTACTCAAAAGGTTTTGCAATCTCGAGGCAAGTTGAATTATCATGTCATTGTCAACACAAATTATCTCCCCTAGTTCAAGGCACACCATCAGAAGACATTTGCAGAAATCTGCATGAACCATAATAATAAGAAGTAAGTAATAAGTAATTTTGCAGTAGGATCTAGAGTAGCTTCTCAATGGTGCCAGGTACTGGTAAACTTCGTACTACAGTTAGCGTTTGAGTTTCTAGAGAAGACTGATGGAGGCACGTACCTTGGTTTTTGACCTCTGCGAATTCATGATTGTACTCGTCAAGTGTTTCCCGTAGCTGCTTGTTTTCTAGTTCCAAGTCTTGGACCCGGTGAGCTTTCTTCTGAATCTGTAGGGCGTGCTCCAGCACAGGCACTGGGTCTGGTGAGAGAAACACAGGCTGGTGAAACACAGGCACAAGATCGGGTGAAATGGGTTTGGTCATAGAAATTGAGGAATATGGAGAAAGGGATGCATGTCTAGTGTTAGAAGCTTAACCCCATAAACAAAGACACTGGGAGGAGAACAGAATGGTGGTAACTGTGAAGCTTGGCGAGCTATTGAGACAGATTGTATAGGTTTTATCATAGAAACTGAGGAATATGGCCTGAATTTCATGAAAGGTTCCAGGGTTTCTCCGAACACGCAATCCTGCGTCCCATACGCAAAAATTGCAAGTATGGACGCACTTTATTAATAAAAATTGATGATAAGTATATCAACATGCATCCCCGGTACTCTCAAAAATTGAAACCTAACTGGAACCCTGGGTTCCTACTGGGGATTTTTTTAATTGGGGTTTAGAGTCACTTTCCAGATTATTTCACTAATATCACGACCTGGTCAGTTCAGAGCAGGAGGAAACCTGCAACATCCGTAGCACTGAATGTTGCAGTAAACCTGCAAGCACCGGCTGGTATTGGCAGACCAAGGATGATATCTGCATTGCCACTCTGCATATAGCGAAACCTATCAATATTGCATCAGAAATATAACTTTCGCAAACATTGATGATGTTGTACATTCAGAACGGGAATCTTTCACCCATACGGGATAACTGTAAAAAGGGTGTGAAAATAACTACAAGATCCCAGGTACCCACAAGCAGCACTTACCTGGCAGATCTATGAGTTTCTTGTATATGGAGAGGAAGGCTGCCTCGGCGGCTTTGCTGCGTTTTGATAGTGCGTCGATCTCGCCTTGAAAACTTCGCAATACTGGAGCTACTATTTTTCTAATGTCCTGAAATTGAAAATTTAAATGAATTGTAAATACTGTAAGAAATATATAATTAACCCTCTCCCTGCTGGATTAGGCAAAAGCACTACTTATTATGGCAACAACAGTTGCCTTCAACGGGGAGAGAGTCAACCCTCTCCCTGCTGGATTAGGCAAATGCATTTCTCTTTAGGGAATCTCTGGTTGCCTTCTGCATGGAAAGGGTTAAACATTACGCCCTAACAGCGACTCTGAAGACAAGTGGAAAGATCTGTCTGGATCTGTAGCAGGAGGTCCTGTCCTTTACAAGAGTACATGTGTAAGTCAATGTCAGTCAATGGAAGGTGTCAATAGGTGGCATAAGGTGTTTAAAACTGACAATACATCCAATGATGACGCCATCAGAAAGGTAACATCGGCAGACAGTGATGATGGGATCCCATGGCGGGTTCCAGCTCGGAACCGTTGGCGCCAATGTCCTACAGCTCTCCAAGACACTACAACCTGCCACCAACTAGAATGGTAATCTTGTCAATGGATGCTATTGTCAAAATTAGGATACAATTTAAAAGGAGATTTGCCATATATAATAGCCAAGACACAGTAACAACACTTCTTTTCCATGTTGCCCATAACCAATGAGAAATTAAAATCAGTCAACTGGTGTTGATTAGCTTTATTTGAAAAAATAAAAGTTACCTACACTCTCCAAATATAATTGCAAATATAATATTCAGCTGTCATCAATACATAATAAATGTACTGATTATATGTTGATGCACTGCAATTGCTCGTTGCGGCTGTAAACCTATTATCATGGTGTGAATATCTTGGAATAACCCACACTTGTAGCTTACCTACAATTAGCACATACAGAATTGACACTCGTTATTACTAGAAGTTCCTGAAGGTGACAGAATTACTTATCACTATTCCTAGGATGATCACAACTCTAACCATACACAATAGTTCTTATCTACCTGACAATTAACATCTTCAACCAGAGGGTCAATGCCAATGCTAAGAAGGAATAAAGATGGCTATGACCTCTTGAACCTGGCTCCATATCTCCTCCAGCCATACAATCAAAAATATATACAATCTTGAAAAAAATACTCTGGTTAGTTATGGATTTTTGTTGGTGTCTCTCCAATTACAGCCCGCTAGAGGCCGGGCGTGTGCCCGTGGCTGGTGGCGCCCCCCTCCGCTCCTCCACAGCCACTTTAATTAGTTCCATAAACTCCCCACCAGTTTCATTTCCTGTCAAAGGGGGGACGGTGACTCGGGTCCAATGGTTACAACAGCTCCTACCACTGCTAGGTATACTCAGATCCGGGAGGTACCCCGTGGCAGGGGAGATAATGCATGGCAAGTGTGGTGCAGACCGCCGCCAGAGACAAATAGCGGTCTCCAGTCAGCTGACTCGGGTCAATACCGTAAGACCAGTATTTAAAGGCCAGAAGGAAGTCACTGGGTGCAATGCTGTACCATAATTACCTATAACATTTTCCTGACAACACGTCACAGACATGGATATAGCCTCTTGAAGAGGATAAATACATAAATATATGGGGGAAATGATTCCCAAATAGTCTGCAGCTCACTGACATTTCCCTGTGTAGTAGGTTGGAGCTTGCGGAACAGAAAGAGCTTGAATTCAAACAAATAGTTCTCTGACATTTGTCTAAAATTTCAAAGCACAATTACGTCTATTGATACGCCCAGTGATAAATGCATCCAGTAGCCAAGGGAGATAACTGTTAACACATTCTTCCAGTTCTTTAAATTTCATCAAACATTGATTTCTTTTTTTAATATTTTTAGAAAACAGTTCAAATGTAAAATAAATGGTATGTGCTGTTAATATCTTTATCATAATCTTGCAAAATGTATCAATCACATTTCCCTTTTTGAAATATTACAGAATGATTGAGAAGTTGTGCAAGATAAAAATTAGATTCCTCAGGGCATTTCTGGTTTCCTCCAGCATGGAGAGGGTTAATTTCAATATTTGAAATACAGTACTCCCTCGATATAACGCCCTTCGATGCACCGCAGATTCGGATACAATGCGGGGTCCAACGTGGACCCCATTTAAAAATTAAAATAATCATTTTTTTCTTTAATTATATTCGTTGATATATATAACACGGACCCCAACTTCAGCATTATATCGAGGGACCACTGTATAGTGGTTTCATTCACAAAACAGAAAACTTTTTGAACTAATCTCAAGATCTTTAGATTATGCAAGAATGGATGAGTGAGTGAGTGAATATGGAGTTTAACGTCGCTGCGGGAATCTTTCACCCATTTGCGACGATCAAGAATGGATGAAATGTTGGCTTAACCTTCTTCAGTCTTGAGGCAACCAGACATGCCCGATTTGAAAAGTGATCATAACGGTTCCAGCAGCAAACGACTTGATTAACCCTCTCCCTGTTGGATTATATACAGGTACAGCTCATTAGGGCATCTATGGTTGCCTTCAGCATGGAGAGGGTTAAGGAAATGCACTAGACGTACATTCCGTCTTTCATTAAGGACAGTTTTTCAGAATGATAAGGACAGCCGTGACCTTTGAGTAGATGTCTAGCGCAGTATACGGTGAATTGTACTCTACACAGGCCCGTCAGATAAAGACCTGTCTTCAATGCTAGACTGTTGTGATAACGATTCCATGCATACAACATTGCATATTGACCTCGGAATACGAGGAGAGAAAAAAAGATATGCAAGAAAATATTTACAATCATCTAGGTGGTAGACAAAATTTCTGATCAATACAGCCACTATGATGAAATTCACATAGACAATAATTTAAAGCTAAAACAGTCAATAAAGATTGACCCCACACTCTGACTCTTGACCTTTGGTCCAGGGGAGCTAACCAAATAATTACATAATTCACCTATTCCGAGTTGCTTCATACAATCACAGCAGCTGTAGCCAGAAGTCTTAACAATTAAGCAAGGAGTGCCTAAGCAAACAAATGCTATCTACGAATCACGTAATCTTGTGTGAAGAAAATGATATAGAAAATGTGCAATCAAACTTTGAACTAAGAATAGACTAGATTATCAGCAGACATTGACAAAGGAATTGATAATATAACACATTGGTATTGTAGGAATCGCACCTGTAAGTGCAAGCAAGTGCTTGTTCAGCTGATAAGATCGCGATCACCATTATCGTGAACGTACACATTACACGTGGCATTCTCCAGCTTGTAAACACTTGCTTACATAAGTCATAACCTTGAATTATATAAAAAAAAAGATTTATTGATCTATGTGTATGATTTTCTATAATTATTTTATTGATTGCTTAGTGTTCTATTTGTCGAAAAACTATTGATGGCTAGCTTGTCGTAATGGTTGCCATTATATTTCGGAACTTTCAACGATGTACTGTAACATGCAATATGACATCACTACAAACATGAAAAGTTGGGAGAATTTATAATTTTCTATTCAATGTTTTACGGATTAATATATTTTTCTTAAAGTATAAATAAATATGATAGATCATGTCAATAGTCAAATAGCATTTATAGCCCATCTCATGACGGAGCGAAAACCGATATTTTCACTCATGGCTTCGCCACTCAGGAAAATATCTCGATGAGGAGGAGATGTATGCGGTTTCACTAGCCACATAAACTATATTCTAATTCCTATATATTGGCCGATTGTGGCAGCAGGACAACCTTCCTGAATAGATATCAAGATTTACCTCTGGTGTGTTCTTCTTGAATTCCCTACTTTGCTCCACCAGCCGTTTTCTGGAGAGGTCACTTTCATCCTGGCGATTGGCGAGTTCTGTGGCAGTCGTGTCAAGGTCTTTCTGCAACAGCCAATCAAATCAAACATATCAGTACAAAAGTAGCATCGTTTGGGAGTATAAAACTTAATTTCTCGTCACTAATTTGAGCGAGATGAAAACTTTCCAATCGCGGACATTCGATTTTAAATAATCTAAATAAATCGATATGTATGTATCATGCCAGGATGTATTACCGTTAGATAACAATCGACAGGAGAATGAAGTTCCACTGATGAATCAATACTAAAACATCAGAAAGAAACTGGTCAACTGTGTACCCATCCTCAACCCTGAGACAGCTCAAATGTTCAGAGTCGTATGCGTCGTGTCTCGTATCATGTCTCGGTGTGCGATTGAGTATTGATTACTCCAAGCCAATGACAAGAACAATTTAAAGGTTTCTATTTTTTATATTTGAAGCCAGACTAGAGGATGCATAGAAACAATATTAGCTAGCTTCAATTCCATACTAAACACCCAGAGGCCGTGTACAAATAGGTCTCTGAACATAACACACATGAGAAGAACTACGTATACTACCATTACTATTATTGTGTGATGAAAATAATTGAGTTTAGATTAATACTATTTGTTGTCTTAACCCTGGGCACTATAGACTGAAACAGAGTTAAAATAGACCATTCTATTGGCCGACAGTCAACTGGTGATTAACAATAACTGTTGTTATCGCATGTACTTTAGCATCGGTAATTCTAGCATGTCAATTTCACAATTAAATTGAGGTCAATGTATTGCTAGTCACTATTGCAATTCTTTAAAAATGTATAGGCATTTGTGTTAAATCATGTTGCCGTTTAACCCTCTCCCTGCTCATGTGGTTGCCTTCAGCAGGAAGAAGGTTAATGTGAACAAATCTAATGGAAAGTTAAATGTAACAGAAAACCCCATTAAAAAATATATTGTTATGAAATTCAGGCATAATCAATGTACATTTAACTAACAAACAAAGTCTGCAAATTAGTACTGTTAAGTTTACAGGTTTAGCCTATGTAAAGTCTGTAATTCAATGTGGTTGTATGTTCCCAATCACTACGGCTATTCCCCGCTTTCCCAATAAGTTACTGGTACGCCCGCTCTCAATTATAACCATCTGCTATGTTCACCTAGAATAGGGACGTAGATCAAATTCATATGGCTCCATGACTGATTGGGTCATGTGATCAGGTCATGTGACCAATTCTGCACCCTCCCTGTCACCTCCCGATCAGCATCACAGTTCAAGTCCTACGCTGGCATTCAATACAGTCCCACCAAACCACGAAGAGTTGTATACTTGGCTTTTAAGTGTTCCCTTCCTAAGGCACAGGCACTATAGTGACCAACCTTCAAACCATCATGTAGCACTCTGGGGAGTGATCACTATTCATTAACCCACCATCTCTCAAAACAATATGTTTGCGTCTGTTCACTTGTGTATACTTTCTATTCCTCGGGAACTACTTTTGTGATAACTAGCATGAAAATTCATACGAAATGGGCAGACGGAACGGTCCTCAGTGTACTAATGCGTTAAATGCACGCTGAATCTACTCAATTGCACAGTTGGCAAAGAAAGGGTTAAGCTTCCATGAAAAATTACATCCCTTACTCCATATAGTGGGCAACTGGAAGAACAGGAAAGACATATCTGGTCTCTTGTAAACTGATATTCTTTCAAACCAGTCAGATGATCTGTCACAGCAAGATTCTGACCTGCATACATGATAGGGATGTCGGCTTTAACCTCCCGAATACACGCTCACCTCGATTACATCCATATGCTCAATGGAGCGATACAAACTTAAAACTTTGGTACGACATACAATCAGCACACATTGTGTAGTTTATAAGGAAAACATTGATGGAGAGAAAGAGGGAGGGAGAGAAAGAGAGCAACAGAGAGAGAGAGAGAGAGGAGGGAGAGAGAGAGAAAAGAGATAGAAAGAGAGAGAGGCATGAAGGAAGGAAAGAATGCAATTATTAAATATTGTGAATGAGAAGAAAGAAAGGATTAAGGAAGAAAGGAAAGATATATGATGATGGATGTATGGATGACTATGGATATAGATAATCAGGTAGATCTACATTCTATATTTGGCCATTATGAGAGAAAAAAATGGTAACTCTCAAAGAAATAACTACATTCCCCATCGGTGATAATACAGTCATGTATAGAACCCATTTTGTGACCTAAACTGGACTTGTTGCTGAGACTCATAACAGCGTCCCTCTATATTCAATATCACATGTTCGTCTGTAAGTATCTGTGGATTTATATATATATATATATATATCTATCTCTCCTGGAGACTGGCTAGTGATCCCACCTGAAACCTGATCACCCCATCCCATACCTCTCAGTCTTCATGCTCAATTATAATGACAGCCTGCCCCCCATATCTGCCCCCCTTCCCCCTCCCCCTCTCCAGTCTGACTGGTTACAGATAGATCAGCGGAGAGGTTGATTAGCAGCCGAGTCTCCCAGCACAGGGCCTCTGATCAGAGCCGAACACAAACATACATGTGTGTCACTTAGTTTGTACCCCGGCTAATGGCGAGCGCAGTCTTTGATGTCTACAGCCGGCTGGCTATGATTTCTTTCGCTGGAATCACCCCGGTCATGTTAACTAAATCTGTCATGGTTTTCCATGAATAGCTGGCTGCAATTGATTGCTACTTAGGAAACTGTATTAAATGTTAATTTGCTGCCCACATAATACACTCCCAGAAAACAGTATCCTCATTCAATAGGTGAAAGCACCAATGGGTGTGTGTGTATACTGTATTCAATGTCTTGCCTTGGTCTCACCAACAAATTATGGTCTGTGTCACAACCTGACTACAGGCCTTATTCTCACAAATAACAAATGGTTGCAATCGAATCATAGAAATCAAACTAAACTTTTTAAATCACTATTTGGGGAATATTTGCTAACAATGACGACACCCTCATGTTTTAGGTAAAAGACAAAGAACTTGAATGGTATACACATTTTTAAAAAAAACATCCCAACACACATGTAAGATTTCCCTGTGATAAAACTGACATCTAATTTCAATTAAAATTATGCTCACACTCCTAAATGTGCACCCATAGGTCATAAATATATAGGCCGAATTGTCTAGGTCTCGTAACACTAACAGTACAACATGCCATACTGGACAACCTCAATACTAGAGATAACTTTCTGAAGTCATTCAAAGGTGATCAGCTAGTTTTTTGTAAGTTATTTATTGCAGTGGAAATCTTTCACCCAAATGCGACACACAGCATATGGTTAAAACATCATAACGATGTACAGTGTCTTGCCCTTACGTTCAGGGTATCGTTTCTCAAAGCTGTCTTAGCCTCTAAGGGACCATAGCACTCTCTTAGCAATGTATTAGCTATCGACAAAGAGAGTGCTATGGTCCCTTAGCGGCTAAGAGAGCGTCGAGAAACGATACTCAGATCTGTGTATCACTATTAACTTATTCTCTTGCAAACATGTGGTCAGACTTCTGCCACGCCATATCACCCACTATCATAACAATAGTTATTACTTGTAAACAAATCATTGCACTTTTAGTAAAGTTTGAAGATTATCAGTTACAGTACACATTTTTTTTATTTTTTTTTTTGGGTATGGATTTCGGATTCTTGGATGACATCCAGACCTGTTAGTGAAAGATAGGTTGACACCTTCGCGTTGAGATGGACCACAGCCCAATACGTCACCTCACAGTACATGCAGTATGGCCAAGCATCAGTTCCAAATGTCAACAACATGCACTCAGCCAATCTTACAAAATTGGAAAATCAATACCTTTTGGACAGTTGACATTTTGCTCGGGGAAAATGCTACCAGGAATCAAACTGCAATTGAACTAATATCAGCTGATGGTAAACTTCCAACACTACAGCTCACAAGCGATATCTAATTATTGCCGATAAATACCTACACACGTTCCTGTAGGCCATCTACAATAATAAATAGGATTTTAGCAAATAATGCTAAATAACACCAATTGCCAAGTTTGGAGGAAGTGTTCAGCTGATGATTAGCATCATGATAACTATAGTTTGGCATAAAATAATACTTAGTCAAAATATTTGGTGATCATTATATGAACAGATTTTGTATTACTGGTGCAATATTTTTAATTTTTTAATTTTGAAAATTTGGTTAGGTAGAATGAAATTAGAAAATGGGAGTTTTTTTGTTTTTCATTCCATGAAGTATTTACCGAGATAATCTACGAAATAGGGGGGTCAATGCATTTCATGCCAAACTATAGTAATGTTAGACCTGGACACCTCACACAAGGCCAATCCTGTCAGTTCATCACACGCAGGTGGAAGATCATGTCCATGGTTCTTCACAATAATGCAAATATGACAACCATTTCCAACTCTGTGGAATCCAATGTCAAGTCCTCTACCAATTGCCCATATTATTTTCTTAATTTCGAACACTGTCAGCCGACGGTAATAGTCGAAGCTGTGTACAGAAATGATTGTCTGCTAATAGTTCCAATCTGGTGAAAACTCCCGAACCTTTGAAGTGTTGAACTTTACTCCTATAGGGGCAAACAATTACTCTATTCAACATGTTCGATAAACATTTAATAAGCTTAGAAATGTCATCGCCTCCAGACCCATCCAGACATGGCTTCCTCCATGGTTTTAAGGACTTGTTAGAAGCCAGATCTTCTCCACACCAGACAAAGACAACACAGCAATTCTAAAAGGCTAATGCTAACACAGCAATAAGAAGTGGCCCCAATAGTTAGGTCTTCCCTATAGGTTCATTGTCCTGGCTAATCAATTCATCCCCTACCCCCTCCAGCCAGCGGCCCCCACCCCCACCGCCTAATTCCATCAGTAAAGCTGTTGTGACTCCTGACCGCCCCTCCCCCATCATCTGAGTGGCACCGGGGCATCGCGAGACTCTATCTGTAACACAGAGCTCATTAAATAATCATTTCAACTAGCTGGATATTATCAATCTGTGAGCTGCACTTCCCGACAACTCCAGAGCAAGCCAGGCTGCTACAAAACCCAGCCACCATTGATATATATCCAAAAATCAGAAAATGTCAAGGATCAATTCCCTGGCGCCAGAGAGCTATTGGAGGCAGCCTATGAGAACATTCCCCAGCAATGAAGTTTACATGCAACCAATCACTTACAGCTGTTCTCATGTTTATCAAATCATTTTTTTCCCTATGCATTTCGGCATAGTTTCCCCCCTCGACTTGCATAAGGCTGCATGCTTTAAGTACACAATGCAAGTGCACACGTACAGATATGTACGCAGACCCTGCATTGTGACAAACTTCTTATCCAATTGACAGAAGCTGCAGAGGCTGGCAGACATCTCCAGAACAAAGTTCTTGTAGTCCTCCCTCGTCGTCGGCAGACATACCTCAAGTGTGACCCCCCTTACACATACTACCTGACATGGAATCACTTCCCTCAATGATTGTATGTGTAGCTGCTGTGTATCGGGGCAATCACATGACTCACGGAACTGCTACTGAGAACTACTACGACTGTATCAACTTTCTGGCAAATGCCAACAATAGATCTAGGGGAAGTTTGTATGGGTACCACTTCCTGATATAACTCGCCATCACCGCGGGGAAAACAGTGTTAATTCGCCAGTCATACAAACACTATTCTAATTGTTTCGGAAAAAAAACCAGATGAATTGAAAACATATTTGACTATTTTGGAAAACTTAATCTTAGTATCATGGCCACAGTGGTGGGGTATTTTTTCTCAAACAGAAATTTGACTTTTCACAATAAATTAAGTTTTATTTTGGTACAGATATCAACGTTATTCAAAGTTTTAATGAGGATACTTTTCCGTAACCAAATCAGTAAATGGACTTGGATGGAATGACATTGCGCAGCCATGGCTACAACCCCAAATGGTTCAAGTTCGAATCGGCTTATGGGCCATGGGGCTGGCCCGGATATCATCTCTGCATTCTCACCAGTTGACAAGCAGGAGATATTGGGATGCAATGTTGGCATACCTAGTGTACAGTAATCACCATAGGTTTATCTGTCCCAGCCATCGCTCCTGGGTCTTAGCTAGCCTATTAACGCATTGTTGCTTCTCCTACAAGCATAAACATATCACTGCAATATCACAGAAATACAGGGGAAACCTTGGTCTTTGCCCTCTCTCACCGACTTGCACAGGTCACTAAAACCATACAAATAACAAAGATTATCGTAAAAACTAATTACGAAGAATTGCTGACGATTCAAGAATTCTGAAACTGGCATGTTCAACTTATGGCTGCTGAACATTGAACCACACCTGTCATAGAATAATTAAGACTGGAAACATTTTCAACTCCATCGTAATTATACACTTATAATTATTTTCTTTGTACGATATTATGGAGTGGATCTCAAAAGCACCCAGCTTTTGATCAATAAATATGTTTAAACTCAATCATACACTTGTAGCTGTCTGATCCAGTCCTAATGTTGCTTTTACTCACAAACATAATTATGGCCCAGTAAATATTTTGGACATTTTAATTTCCAAATGAAGAATTTCCAAATGGCTACAGGTACCGTTACTCTTCAAGAACTTGCAGATGCATTGGAAGTAGAATGGCACCAGATTCCTCAAACAGGGTTCCAAAATTTGGTAGAAAACCTCCCCACAAAAATGTCTGCTGGCCCTTAATTTATTTTGCTGAGTATACCACATTCTCCTACAACACGTACAAGGTAGCACAGTCACAGAGGTCTAGCGTGAAGATGTTTACATGCTGAGTGGAGGACCATACTCAGAAAGGAACTACACAATAAACATTTGTGAACAAAGATATAATTGTATGTAGACACCATGAGCACGTATGAAGTTATTCATGTTATTTGAGGATATTAAGTTACAAAATGCAGAAAGGTTAATAAATTTGCAATTAAAAAATTTGTGTTCAGTTATCGTCAACTAGTGTAAAAGGTGACTTTAGAATTTAATGTTATTTGTGTTGGCATGAATTAAATGCGCAAACAATTTTGACAACCATTTAAAATTGTGTTCCTAGATTCTACATGGAATTACAAGGTTACATTGTTTTCATTTCAGTGGAACTCAAAAACCAGATTATTATTCGAGGATTCCCTGGAGAACAAAATAAAGCAATTTTCTGTGCAAACTGTGAGCCGGGAGACATGAACACAAAGAAAAATATGCCAGCCGAAGTTGAAGACTGTTCCCAGTTGTACGGCACACTTGATAGTGCAGGTCAGCGGAGGTATCTGTAGATTAATGCTTATGGATTCTGTGCAGTGATCATCAATTTATCTTGTCCCGCAGAGAGTCGGGGAGAGGGAGGGCTAGGGGGGGGAGAAGGATGCTCGGGTCCACAGTGCCTTATGAGTCAGTGTACTGGCAGTGAGGCTCCAATAGTCCGACTGGTCAATAAATCAATGGCGGAACCGCGTGAAATGGACACGGCACAATTTTGTTGATGAATTTCCATCGATTCCGAGGTGATTTCCAAAGGGCAAGTTATTCAGCCATAGCATGGCATTAATCTCACTTTGGCTTCTCGCTCTCCTAACTCGGAGGGCCCACGTGGCTCTCTTGCGCAATCGATGCACGCCGAAAAAAATAAAACGCCATTTGGGTTTGGATTGGGGGTGCAGGTCGATTAAGGGGGGTTCGCGTTGATCAATACTGAAGATGTCGCCATATGCCATCGAATTTCTACTTTCTAATGGCACCATTATGGCGCACGAGGGACAGATGGATCAATGCCGCCCAGATCAATAGATGTAACTCAATTTGTATCCCCCATCAGAACCGCCTCTGATTACTGGCAGGAGGAGACTTTCAAAGCTGGATAATCAATACAAGCATTGTCACAAAAACAAAATATGGATTCAAGGAAAGCTGCTTTATCCATATTTCCTTGCACACTGGGTACGAGGAAAAAGTATTATCATATTTTGTCTCTTCCAGCCACTTCCCCTCTCCATTAAAGCTAAACAAAGATGGCTTTCAGAAAACCTATTAATCGATCGTCACAATGAGAAAATTAACTTTCCAGATTCTACAAATCATTTATGAAGACATCAGCACACAAAGAGATTGGAAATGTAGAGTTGTAGACGTATTGTGGTCGGGTCGATAAGCATGTATTTACATCACACAGCATCCGTTTCCTTGTCAGTGTACAATGGCGGCTGCATTAGACTGCGTGTACTCGCCAATATATACACACACAATCTTCCTTTCACATCCACATTCTCCGTCAATCGGGACATAGAGACCGATAAGCTAATCTCATCGCGGTCGGTATTATGATTAATAAACAGCAAAAGATGTGTATGGGAATCGATGCCCAGAGATCAATACTGTACTAAATACTTTCTCCAGCAATGAACTGAATTGATTTGAAAACTTTCATCAAGACACAGAACAGATTGGTACGAATTAATCGATAGAAAAGTTTTAAAGCACTTTCCTAAACGCATGTTTTCATGGTTTCAAACTCTTTTATCAGTCCAAAGACTAATCAGTGATGACATCAGCATGATATAATGAATCAGATGAAACATATATATAAATAAATAGGATATTACACGATGTTCTATTTAATATCAACTTTATGTCCCGAGTGGAAATACTTTTATTGCACGAGCTTCAGCGAGTGCAAATAAAAGTATTTCACGAGGGACATAAGGTTGATATTAAATAGAACATCGTGTAATATCCTATTTATTGCCACAGATGTAATTTAAGAAATAGTATGCCTAAAAT
>JAVCKZ010104573.1:0-10720 GCA_034780755.1 Lepetodrilus elevatus
GAGGGAGAGACAGAGACAGAGAGAGAGGGAGATGGAGAGAGGGGGGAGATGGAGAGAGAGATGGGGAGAGAGAGAGATGGGGAGAGAGGGAGAGAGAGAGAGAGAGAGAGAGATGTTCTATTTCCACAAATTAATCACATTCTCTGATATACTATGAACATATCGGCAGAGTTCCAGTCTGCTTGAAATTTCATGAAGACGTACCTTTGATTCATATGTAGAAATTCTAGTCTCTCTTAGGCCAAGAAGTTCTTTTTATAAAAAATCGAGAATAGGTCCCCAGTTTTCTAAATGGTTGTATAAGATTTTTGAAAGAACCATTGAGAGTGAATCATTTACGTGTATTCATGACCATGAACATCTATGTAACACTCTTATTGCCTTGCAGTCGGTGGTAAACATAATTGGGAATACCCTGGCTGCAAAGAACCTCGATGAGTGGAAGATTATTTTGAAGGAATCGGTAAGTACTATACTAAGTAGATATGATAAACTGTATTTTTGTATTGAATAATGTGTGATAGTGCGTATGTAGCAATAGTGAGACATCGCCATCGGCACTGATATTAAGTTGTATGTTTACAAATAGTCTGAACATACATAGTTTATTGCGGAAACAAAAGGGTTGACACAAAATCTCGTTCAGCTTTTAAGAAAATCATACATGAATCACTAATTCGAAACCATAACGTTTTAATTGGGGTTTATACCAGTTTTAAGATGTTTTCACTTATAACATCTTGGTTTATCGGTTTAGGACAGGAGAAAACCGTGGCGCTGAATGTTGCAGTAAATCTGCGAGCACCAGCTGGTACTGACAGACCACTTTCTAGGGTGACTCCGTGAGGAGAATGTGCATGAAGAGATAGTATAGTTGGTATGTGCTGTATGTTCTGTTGTTGTAGTTGTCGCCTGCCACGGTGAGGTCCATACTGCGGTCTGTGAACCAGCTTGGACTCCTGACGGCCGACGATCAACTCCTGAACGATGAACCCGTCAGCTTGGTCAGGGAGACCATACGTGAGTGTCGTCATGTAACGCAGACCATAGATACGTAACGCAGACCATAGATACAGACCATAGATACAGACCATACGTGTCCTTAGTCTGAGGAGGTAACTTAAGTATACCTGCTAATTTCATGAGGCTGGCTAATGCTGGCACAGATAACCGCTGTGGTAACTGAAGTATACCTGCTAATTTCATGAGGCTGGCTAATGCTGACACAGATAACCGTTGTGGTAACTGGCATGGCCTTGGCGGTGACTTTCATGACCTTGGCAGCGACTGTCAATGGTAACTAGAACTAGGATTAGATATATATATGATGTTCATTATAGTCTTTAGTGTGGATGTACTAGAACAAGTGGTATTGTAATAACGCCTTCGTTCTGATATTTCAGTGTTTGGAGCTGGCAAGAGCGATCCAGAAGATCTGACGTTTCCTGGGAAAAGCAAAGAAATGGGTAACAGTTGATTAATTGATTCATTTATTGTTGGTTGATTGGTTAGATGATTGGTTGGTTAGATGATTGATTGGTTGGTTGGTGTTTTTTTGTGTGGTTACTTGGCTGGTTGATTTAATGATGTATGTATGTTTAAAAGCCATTCGATTAATACATATATGTCGAACTATACGTTCCGTAAAAGATTTAAAAATGCAATGAAATCTTTTTATTTGTTCGTTATGTGAACATGCATTCAAACATATTAATTATGCAAATATGACATATTCGTATCACCTTTTAAATCACGTGTATGTGAAAGTTTTACTGTTATTTACTGTGTATTTACTGTTTTACGGCACAGCTGGAGGCTTTCACCTATACGTAACGAACGTAATATTTATAAGAGAATGCAACAGTATTTTGTTATTAATGCCAACATTATGTTAAAAATTGTATAATAACATATGATTTTTCTTTAATATAATTAAGACATATACCAGTATGTATCTTTAGGACTCGTACATAGTTGTTGGTTATGATCGTCAATGTTACTTTGTCTCATGAAGGGAGTCGACAGAAGAGGTCAACACAGGGAGGTGCTTCCAGTTCCAGTTCCAGTTCCAGCGTCTTCATCGAGAAGGAAACTCTACGCAGGCTGTTGGAAGGTAAGACTGTAGCTGAACTATAGAAGTGTCCATGGCCCGTGTGATGCCAGGAGCCGTACATTAACCCTACTGTTACACTATTTGTCTAGTTGACTAGTAACTTAACTATAGAAGTGTTCATGGCCCGTGTGATGCCAGGAGCCGTACATTAACCCTACGGTTACACTATTTGGTATGAATGTAGCTTAACTATGTCTAGTTGACTAGTAACTTAACTATAAAAGTGTCCATGGCCCGTTCAATGCCAGGAGCCATAAATTAATCCTACGGGTATACTATTAGATAGGAATGTAGCTTATTATTTATAGATGTCCTGTTCATGGCCCATGCAATTGTTTTAGCTATACATTTTGAATGACATTTTATTAAACTGGAATTCCCTTCTGAATGTTCTTTATCGAATAAGAGAAATTATCAGCATAAGCAGTATGATCACAATTAGTATTGCTATATACATGTAACGTTCTGTATTAACTGTTGTATCATCTGCTTGTCGTGCAGAGCCTACAGTTCATGAACTGAAATGGACGTATGCCATCTACAAGACGTTGGCAGACATCTTGAACCTAGCAGACGACACTTCCGACGCCAGGTATGTATTCTATAACTTATGTCTCATCAGTAGTTTATACTCCACACAGGCAACATATCAGATTCAGTGGTGTAAAAGGCGTCGCGTGAATGTATGAGTAGTAGTCCAGGCATGCGCTTCACGAAGGGTGTCGTACCGGAAGTCCCGACGTAGTCAGTTTACGTCACTTCCTGCGTAAGAAAAGCAACTACAGTACGAACGTTTCGTGAAACGCAGTACTGGGAGCATTATTCTCGAAACGTTCTTACGATCTTACGATAATCTTGGGGTTCCTATAGTAGGGCTACGTACGTTCTTAGCCTAAGATGATCGTTTCAAGAATATAGGTCACCCGGAAGTTCAAAATAGTAGTCTATGTCCAAGCTTTCGTATACGTAATGGCATTAGTATAGCCTTCGTGGAAGAAGATTTGCTGGTCGCAAAAGTAAAATGTTCCCCTCCGATGGCTTAACGACGTCGGTAGGTGTACGATACCTTCGGGAACGTGGCCCCTGGTATGTCCCTTGTATAGTTCTCACCAAGGCATTGACGCTACCTGAGTGTCCTTATCCTCGCCAACATATATGACGATTGAAACTCCTTACGAGAATGTTACGGTATCTTAATGAATGCGATAGCTTCGTGATAGTAGGCCTATACCATGGTCCTGAAACCTTTTACGAAAGCTTTTTTAAAATACGATTTCATGCTCAAATTAAAGTTTTGTTCACATATATCGCATAATAGTATTTCGAGCTTGAGCATGAAATCGTATTCTAAAAGATTCATAATCTCGGGACCTGGTTTATTCTCCCAGATCTCCTGTTCACAGACAAAGGCAAACTTATCATGACCCATAGTAAAGATTTGAGCTTCAGCACGAAATCGTAATCGAACATATTATTCGTAATCTCGGAGCCGGGTTTCTTTCCCACAGCTCTTTGGCGTTCACAGACAACGGCAAACTGACCGTGGTATCGGAGATCGTGTCCGTCGTCGTAGAGTCACCCAATGACGCCGTACTGGAGCCTCCGATCACTGCACACATGAGGATACTTCTGGACGGAGAGGAGGTACACCATCTGAACAGAAATTCTCAATGTTTGACATGGCATAGAACCGAAACATGTCATCATGCCAATGTTTCACATTATCTTGCTACTCTTAGCAATTCCTCCAAGTTCACCATTCATAACATCTTTAATAGTTTAAATAGTATCTGTATTACACAAATATAAGAGCATTGGTAATCAATCTGTAATGCTTATTTATAACCCGCTCCTCTACACAATACATCTTTATGATCTCGACACTTATAGAAAGTTATTTTACTGTTTTAGGAACAGCAGTTCTTTGATAACTATGTTCAAAGGACTTGCGGACGATTTACAAGCCTGTCAGGGTAAGGTTTTTAGTTTTTTAGTTAATCTGTATTTTCCTTAGAAGGCGATCTCAGTATATATATTTCTGTATCTTACGGTGTTAACAGGGTTCCTAACAATTCCCAAAACACATTGTTTCTGTGTCTCTTGACTCTCCTCGGCGTCTCCGAATACCGCTGACTGAAGGATCGTGATAAATATTGAAGTATTTTACGTTGCTTCACTTCAAGACTATTTAGAATAAAAGTATTATTTCAATTCGTAGTGTAATAATGTTTATATAAATATGCCTTTTACAGGATTTTGAATTGTATTTCCTCATCGCCACCTTTTAGGATATACACTTTTGTATTCTACAGAGGACAGCCGTCTGAAATATTGACTAAAGTTATGGTTTCCAAGATGTGATGATTTTACGAAGCGAAGTAGGGGTTCATTTATACTAGTATTGAGATTACTTTTGAAAAGAAAAAGATTTTCCAAATGGTGGTGTATTTTCAGCACAAATGCCAGCCATTGGACATCCGAGGGATGTAGTCTGACTGTCAATGGCACTGATGTCATATGTCAGTGCAACAAATTCGGTCACATTGCAGTCTTGGCCATGGTGAGTGCATCAGCCGAATTTAAGTTGAAAGTAGTGCGGAAGAACACGAAAATCGTTACGAAACTAAACGTTCCGATGACATAATTATCAGACATGAATAAATAAGTCAAATATTTCAGGAAAGTGTTGTAGGCCTACCTGTAGTCTGAACGTAAATCGACGGTCGTACCTGTAGTCTGAACGTAAATCGAGGGTCGTACCTGTAGTCTGAACGTAAATCGACGGTCGTATCTGTAGTCTGCACCTAAATCGACGGTCGTACCTGTAGTCTGAACGTAAATCGACGGTCGTACCTGTAGTCTGAACCTAAATCGACGGTCGTACCTGTAGTCTGCACCTAAATCGAAGGTCGTACCTGTAGTCTGAACGTAAATCGAGGGTCGTACCTGTAGTCTGAACGTAAATCGACGGCCGTACCTGTTAATCCGGACATACATTTAGGTTTACGTCATTTCCTGCAACAGCAAAAAGCATGGCGCATAGACCAATATTCTACTGCAACACTTCTGTGAAACTCGGACCATTATCTAACACGATTTGATTAACTTACCTCTTTACAATTCATAGGTCTTAGTGTATGAAATGCCTAGTCTATTAACTATATATTGTATCTGACCAGATGCGGGAGCCTAGTGGGCCTCTCCTGATGCTGGCCCTGAAGATCTGCTGTGCTGTCCCTCTGCTGGGATGCCTCATCATTGCCATCGTCAACGTCAGGCGTGGATGGTACGCTGCAGTCGTTATTATTATATTTATTGATATATTTGTAATCTTCATCAGCAGCATCAGCATCACCATCATCACTACCATCGTCATTATCTTCTTCTTCTTGTTGTTTTTCTCCACTACCACCACCATCAACCTCACCACCATGATCATCATCGTTATCGTTATCGTCATCACCATCATCACTACCACCGTCATTATCACAATCATCTTCTTCTTGTTATTCTTCACTACCACCACCATCACCACCATGATCATCATCGTTATCGTTATCGTCATCATCATCATCATCACCATCACTATTATTGTTGAGGAGTGTATATATTAATTGGGGCTTAGAGTTGCTTTCTAAATTATTTCACTAATATCACGACTATCAGTTAAGGGCAGGTGGAAACCCGCAACATCCGTAGCGCTGAATTTTGCAGTAAACCTGCCAACACAGGCTGGTACTGACAAGACCAAGGATGATAACTGTAGTGCCATTCTACAGTCAATATCGCATCAGAAAGGTAACTTTCGCGAACATTGATGCCGAGCACCAGGATTTGAACCTGGAACCTTTGGATTTGGCTCCGAAGTCCAACTTCCTACCACTGCGCTACATCCCGCCCTTCTTTTATTAGTTTTAAAGCCACTCCACGTAACATGTTGTTATTAATATTATTAATGACTATTCAGGTCAATGTATTGTAGCTATATTACATGGAACCAATTTCCTGTGTCGTATATGTTTTCGATAAGAGAGTATTATTATTTTTGTATTCCTGTTTTCACTGTAATTGGTTGTTGCAGCTGCGCAGCCGGAAGTCTCCTGTCTTTGAATGTCAGTGTTGCCATGGCGCTGGGATATGCTCTGTTTGCAGGAACCATCGACCTAACAGAGAATCAGGTGCCGTCTCATGCATCACTGTCTTAACTTCCGGTCAACATCTCATACACTTTTCTATATGCAACTTCTGTTAGAAAACATGTTCTATACTATAAGGAACATATGTGTTATACATTGGTCAAACTATCCAAACCTGAGGGAGAACTCTGATATATTGTACATTGTCATTGGATTTCGCAGAATAAATTGTCTGCACGCCTCTGTTATTCCAAATGTCATTTCATCATCATCAACGTGTAGGTGTTTGCGTCTAAAATTAAATACCGATAATCCAAACATAAAACTATGGTAATGTTTCTTTTGGCCCATAGTAGGCCTATATATTATATTATATATGTATTTAAATGTTTATTGCATGCCTCAGTTTCCTCTCCAAAATACAGGTGTTCTGCAGCAAGATGGCAGTGGTGCTCCACTACCTGTTCACTGTCAGTGTGCTGGCCGTGCTTGGTCAGACTGTACATTTGGTCATCTCCTACCGCCACGCTGCCGACTACGGCACCCCTCCGTCCTCAAAGTGGCCGCGCCTCGTTCTGCTGGTCTCTGCCTGGGGTACGTAGGCCTACATAGAACCATTGGCCTTCCAACATTGTCATCCTCTACACACGGGTGCAATGCCTCCTTAATACATGTAGCGTATGAAAAAGCGGTTTAGATCCCAAGGATGGGTTCGAAAATTAAAGCGGTTGTCAACAACATAGTAATATTATACATCATATTTAAGACATACACTCACGGTTTGTTGATGTATGTCATGGTCAAACGTATTTTCCCTGAAAATATTTGTATCCTTCTGCTTGCTGGAGATCTTTAGGACATCTCCATTTTAAGTTGTCTAAATATTTGTCAACAATTAAGTTATATTTTCCTGCATGTTCCACTGGTTTTCATTGTTTTCATATTTTATTATACATAGATTATATATATATATATGCCTACAGTATTTATTTTTATCTGGTGATAGAAAATGTGAAAAAGAAATATGATCATTTTCATATCCTAGTTTGTAATCTTTAGACATCACTGCTAGCAGCAAGCGAGAAACCTCTGTTGCTAACTAATCCACTTGCTAACCTTAAGAAGTAATGGTTTACATCTGAAATCTACGTAGGTGTCCCAGTGACCTGAACTAATTCCTTATCAAAAATCTGCAATGGTCTATACTCGTAATGTAATAATCTTCTTCATATATTGTGTTTCTTCTACGTTAGACACTATTAGCGTGTCTGGTATTGCGATTACAACACTGACAGGCCTAGTTTCTTTCATCCCTCAGGATATCACGAATACCGGGTATCAAATTTTAAGAAATGTGGCGAAATAATATTCCAAGACGTATGTTGGCAGTTATACCTGTCCGGCTGCGATCATGTCCGGACCATGTCCTGTTCAGGTTTATTTTAGACATGAATGTTATAAAGATTCATAGTTCTGGTATAGGCCTACCTGTCCGGATGATATCCTCGTCATGTCTATTTTAGACTTTAGTATTCATGAATATTTTAAAGATTCATATTTCTGTGTATGAGAACTTCATACAGACAACAAGTAAAAATAATAAAAACACGCTCTCGCTGCCTGTACTGTTAACTGGGAATCCGGAGACCTCATAATTAAATTAAATAGTATTTAACTGAATATCAGATTTATTTTCTGGTAATTACGTTTGACGACGTGTAACAGCGGATGTGTACAGACAAGTTGACGATGTCGCTTTAAATAAAGACAATACAGTTTAATATAAGCACAATGTGCGTACGTCATTCGTTGGTATTTGACCAACTTGCATTGCAGACCGATGAATTCAACTTATAGCACTGACACGTTATTTATAGTCGTTGGTTGGAATACATTGGTCATTGCTCAATATAGAGATAGCACCAGACACCGGAAGAATACATATATATGTGATTGGAAGCGATATAGCCACCACAGAATGATCTGTACCAGATGTCTCGAAACTAATTTAATTCACTAAAATTAATTTAAGTCATAGCTCAACGCCAGAATTAAAGTATCACTTCTAAGCAGTTATTCATTGGAAAGTCATAATTTACAATGTCGTGCATCTTTGGTTTTCTGGCAAAGGTGGAGATCACGGCCCCTTCACTTTCATGACTTTTATTGCAAAGTTTGACCTAATCTCAATTGCAAAATGTAATTCCTGATTCCACAGACATCGCGTTTCTTCAATTTATCAAACAAAAATCAATTTTAATTATCGGTTTTGCGGTTAGTCTGTATTACTTTATTCACTGACGTGATGTTTTGATCGGATCTGCCATTATCTATCGGAAGTTGTGGACCAGTGGGTGGACAGATGATGGAACATCCTGTATATTCCGTAGAAGAAAAGCAATCAACGCAAAAATAAAACAAACCAAAAAAAAAGAAAGAAAAAATAATGTATTTGGTAGATGCAAATATGTACAATTGTGAAATTTTTTTTTTTTGCGAATCGGGTTTCTTGCTGTAAATGTATGCAGGTATTTTCCGGTGAATTCTGAATTTTCACCAGCTGGTCACTGACACTACATCTTACTAGTTACACAGTGTTAATTGAGCTACTAGTATTTGTTACAATTATATTTACAGTGGTGGCTGGTGCGGTGGTCGCAGCCACTGTGGGTATTCGTGGGGTCACCAGCTATGGATCTGAGCATTTGTAAGTAGTGCCTGATAATATTTGTATAGAATTTATAAAGAAATAGTGGCTTGTATTATTTGTTCCGGGTGTCTTAATAGCATAGTATCTATAAGTTTGATCAGGAATTAATTAACTTTGTTCATAGATATACAGAGCCATTGACCCGTTATTAGTAGAGACATCAGGGGGCTGCTCCTTTTAGCTGTTCTGTCTGTACTTTCTGCCAGACGGAGGCGCAGATACACTGCGGTGTTGATCCTTGGTAACTGCGCATGCGTCGGACAGAAAGTACAGACAAAACAGCTAGAAATGAGCAGCTCCCTAGTGTTTTCCACATTAAGCTTCTAGCCTGAAGATTTCGGCGTATTACATCACATAATGCTTTTGATCATGTGATATGTGACAGGTTTGCCCAAGTTGAAATGCAAGTTAAAAAGTGCACGTGAATAATTAATAGTAATTTATCAACAACATTACATGACGAAATTGATACACAGGAATTCTCGCGTTTTAAATGGAAGGTGGGAAAACCAAAAACAACGTAAATTGGATAAAATAATAAAGTTACTGCATGAAGTAGTACATGTAAACTATATATAGTTACTCCATGAAATAGTACATGTAAACTATACTAGTATATAGTATTATGTTGTTTCCTAGATGTTGGATCAACACAAACTATGGTTCCGCGTTTGCTCTCATCATTCCCGTGGCTGTCGTCTTGCTGGTAAGTCCAATGAATCTCAGATTTAAAATCTTAGAAACGTCATCCACGAGTTATCAGTACTGTACTGTATATGTTACGAATTTGATTACGTTAGTGAACAGACAATTGGCCATTATATTTTATTGTGTAGTTAAACAAGTATTACTTCAGAAGCAAGAGTTGCCACCCCGATGTACTAGAACTGGGGACCTATTCTCGAAACGTTCTTACGAACTTCTTAGCCTAAGAACAGTTCGTAACCATACTATAAGAATCGTTAAGAACTGTTCTTAGACTAAGAAGATCGTAAAAACGTTTCGAGAATAGGCACCCTGGACTCCCTTTCACGAAGCTTTATAGCCAGATACCGTAACTCTCATGTAAGAGGTCTCGTAATGTTACGATGTATGCTAAAGCTTCGTGAAAATAAACCATGAACTGCAAATTGCATGTCAATCGTTGTCTCCTTGTTGATTTCGTTACTTGTGCACAACTGTCTATAGGTGCACCTGTGTATCTTTGTCTATTGCGTGTGTGCGGGCCGCACCTACTACGACATGGGCACCAGCGAGGAGAAGATGGGGATGAAGTCTGGGTACACCATCTCCAAGTACCCGGATGAAGATAGACAGCAAGCCTACAAGAAGAATGTTATTCTCAAGTAGGTGGCATAATACGTCGTCGAGAAACCTTATTATAAGAAAGACACGAATCTGGGTATCGTTTCTCGAAACTCTCTTATCCACTATGAGACCCTAGCGCTCTCGTAAATGCGCGATCCAAATGTATAAGAGATTGCTACGAGAGTCCTTATGGTCTCGTAGCAGATATGAGAGCTTCTTAAACGATACCCAGGGCTATTTGAATTGAAACTACGTGTAGTTATATCAACGAACAATTAATATAGTATCCTACATGATAGTTACACATTCAGCAACTGTCCGGAGATGTTGATGCGTATAGCGGCTGCAAGTGGGTCATCAAATTTCGAAGAGTATAATTTAAAACTAGGAATTCCGGTGATAACCTAACAGAAGTCTATGCATAGAAGTGACTACAAATCCAAAGAAAATCTT
>JAVCKZ010104584.1:0-10720 GCA_034780755.1 Lepetodrilus elevatus
GGGCTCCCGCCACAATAGAAAGCGTTGACGTTACAATAGTTGTAGCCTACAAGAGCGTCGTGCAACGGGCACCAGGTTTTATCCTCTCGACGTCTGACACGTCATCAAGCGACGTTAGAATATAGATTACAGTATAGTATTATAATTGGTGAGGTAGAGGACACTCTGTGACTTGTTGCACGACGCTCTTGTAGCGTTACAATAGGGTCGTAAGTTGACGCGCGATAGCCTGAGCTTCATTCCATATCCGGTGACATAAACCGGTCAAAACCTAAATGCGCTACACAATTGACGATATCCCATTGTGACATCACATGAAAACGTCACGATAGATTCAGACGTCATTCATAGCAAACGTATAAATTCTTCCTGTTACCGGAAATGACCCCGACGAGACTTACCGACCCTATAGTTGTAACTGGGCTCCCGCCACAATAGAAAGCGTTGACCGTACAGTTGTAGCCTACAAGAACGTTGTCCAACCGGACCCTGGTCGGTGACGTGAGTTGCGTGCCCGGATGTAACGGTCATTAGCTATGGTTGTAATTCTTGGTCTACTTGGCGTGTTGTGGTAATTTCTTGATCTGTGTTGCAGACAACGGCGCCAACGTCTTCAGATGATTCTACTGGATGTCTTTAAATAGCCTTGCAATTTAATATTTCAAGAATCCTTCTAAATATCTAATAGCATTGCTATATGCTGGACTAACATGGGCATAATTTCAATCAGCCTCATTAAAATAATATCCAATTCAATTCTTTATTAGCCTTTAACTTTACAGTTAATCAGCATTATACATTATATCCGAAACTAACGCTCAAACAGATTATATATATATGACATTCGCTAGTTACGTTGGGCCGAGATCTGATTTTATTAAGATTGAATTTCGATGTGCATTATAGCGACGATATCGATAATATGTTATATAAGTATCATGTCTTTATGTTTATTGAAAATTGTATACATAAATGTAAATAACCCACGAGGTACGAGAGATTATAGCTAACCTTTCCAGAGTGAAATTAATGTAGTAAGTAAGTAATGTAGTAATGTAGTAAGTCACGAGTTTTGGCATGGTGTCATGCAAACGCAATTTTAATTATAATTACTAGTAATTGTCCAGGCAAACCGATTTTGTGTTGTATTTTAATTTGACCCAAAGCAGCATTTGATATGGGAACCCATGATTTCAATGGTAAGTTGTTATGCGAGTACTGCACTTCCAACAGTAGGCACACACTCCACAACACTATCATGACACATGATACCATGTATACATTACAGATGAAACAGTATAACTTGTTTGGAGTGTTGGTAGGTAGTATTATTGTATTGGCTAATACAGTATACAGACAGATTAAATATTAAATAAATAACAACAAAATATTACAATGAATGTTATCTTTATTTGCGTCGTCTGTGACTGTGATATCAACAAAAGTCCATATAAAAAAATCAGATAAAAATAATGCATTATTCTGTTCCACACCACGTGAACTATCCACTGCACTGTATCACATGTATGGCAGTTAATCAAGTACATTGATCTGGGATAATAGGTAAAATATTGTAAAATACGAAACCAAGCTAACATAGACGAACCATAGAGTAAGACTTCAGAAAAGAATATATATTTTTTGAATTGTGTTTTGAATTGTATTTTGGAACTTCAGAAGGTCACCTTTTAAATATTTAGCCGGTTACTTTGATCATCGTTCTGTAACTGAATAGTATTTTTATTCTTTAATTATATGCGCAGATTATGCGATATACGTAGTAAGGAAGATTTGTTGTATACAAACTAAAATACGTCTTACATTTACTGAAGTAGCTAGCCTGAAAACTACATCAGTATGGAAATGACAAATGTTTATTAAGTTGAAATACCATTCGGAATGATCGAGCATCATCACGTGATCAAATATATATATATATATATATATATATATATATATGTATATATGCATATATCTGTGATCACGTGATGTCGTTCAGTCACTCTTAGTGGTTGAAATACGTATTTATGTAAAGTTGGTCGACCCACCATGCTGCAGTTTACCAAGCAAGCCCTTAGCTGCTGAAGTTTACCAAGCCCTTAGCTGCTGCAGTTTACCAAGCCCTTAACGCTATCATTAATGGAATGTAATGGGATTTCCTCATGAACATGCAAAATAAAGTCCCGAGACTGAACGAATTGGTTCAGATCAAATACATCGTATTACCGTTGGACGGAGACAATGCTATGTTTCAAGCAATGAATCGTTTTTTTGATCAAAGAAATATGCCAAACATTAACTGCAATACAAAAGTATCAAAGTAGAATGGTATTGATCCAGGTTTTTATGACTGTACAACAGATAAAGCTTAATTTGTCTCAATATTGGGATAGATTTGGGTACACGAAGCCTTCTCTATTCTTAGTCTTATCAAAGACGTTTGATAGCAGTGTTTTCTATTTTAAATGATTATTTAATTTTAAATTGAATAGGAATTTATATATTTTTGGTAAAAAAATCATTAACAATAGCAAAAAATTTCCATGAAACGTCTTTGATAAGGACTACTCTATTCCTTACTAACACATGCTCAGTACATGCGTCTGCAGTGTCCACATTTACAATGTACTTCACTTTCATATTTACATGACAGCAAAACTATGTATACACCGTCAATGTAACGGTGTGTATATAACGCATAACACAACAAGAGTATATATACAAACAATAATTGGTCCCTTTAGGAGAATTATCAAAAAAATATATATACATGTATACATAACAATAAAAGAAATGAAGAAACGGAAAACAAATATTCATTAATGTACATTATTGATTTAAAGGTAATGAAATGAGTGATGAACCGATCTGTGTTTGACATGGCTTGAGATTCATCTAGTAGCTTTCCCTGATAACCATAGGCTACTTTTCTTATATGGGTCAGTGGAAGGCTAGAGCGCATTCAGAATAAAATTGACGGAATTGAGTATCGCCTGCACGGCCTCGAGTTTTGGTCATGTGACAAAAAGAAATGACGGCGGCAGAAATTTAAGAATATTTTATAACTTCGACCATACCCATATAAAAAGTAGCTTATGGTCAACAAGGAAGACTAGAAGAATCTCGAGCTATATTAGATAATGAATACAAAAAAAACCCAAAAAAACCCAGCTATCATTCTAAGGAATGACAAAATGGAATATACTATAGTAAGTAACGTATAGTAGTAAGCTGTACATGCATATGCATGTTTAGGGAATAAAATTGCAATCTATACTTTTTTTAATGCATTTACCACGTTTCAATATACATTTATTCAGTTTGTTTATTTAAAACTACTACTAAAGATAAATAGTTCTGATAACTAAATGATTAAGCTCTCGTGAAGCCACGCCCATTGACATGCCTGTCAAGGTTAACAACATGGATCCAGGAAGTTCAGATCAATGCCATCGTGAACTTGAGGGGTCATAGGTCATAGGTCAATAGGTACCTTATATTATCCTGTAAGTATTACAAACATTCGTGGCAGTTCAATAACATCAAGGATGGCAGAGCGGACCACGTGGCCTAGAGAACTATCTGACCTGTCTACAAACACATACGCACACACGCACGCACACACGCACACACACACACACACACACACACACACACACAAACAAACAAACAAACAAACACACACAAACACAGAGCGGTGACCATAGCGACTATGTATGCCATTTGAATAATTAGCTCAAATACATAGTATTAAATGCTCTAGCATGATATATATATTCTGTGATTGTATGATCAATGTATATTTACGATGCGGTTGAACTTGATTGTCTTAATTTTATGTGGTGGGTTTCTAACATTATATGGGAATATTTAATTGTATGTATTTATTACTTCGAGTTTCGTGTCATTATAACACAAGTCATTTTATACAAGCTAACTAATTCCAATTTTCGACATAAACATAGTATGTCGGCGACTTTAGGACTACTAGATACCAAGTACTATTATAACAAGGACATCAATTTCAAGTATTATGTTGGTTATAAATGCTGAAGAAAAATTACTATTAGCAAAGACAGATGTCGTAAGATGATAAATGTCAGTAAAATGAGACTTGATGGAATGGTACAACCATTATGGCGGATGTAAATGACCAGAATGAGAAACGTAAGGTAAAACCAAGACTAGATCTATATATGGAATATTTGACAATGTGAGAATCCAATACATACTAATTAGAACTTTTCAAATGTTAAAGTGGCCATATAATCTTTGCATGCCACATTACATGGAAGATCTTTCAAAATTAGGGGATATATGAAAACTATTTAGCATAATATTACGACACTGGATCACCAGTGAAAATAATGACAGTCAAAGCTCTGTTTTAAATATAACCGTCACTTGTTCTAAATATAGACTGACCACCTTCTCCACCCCCCCCCCCACGCCATTGTATTTTTATTGTGAACCAAATGTATTATGCTATGGGACATCGGGAAGGAATTCGCGCATAAAATAGAAGTCATTATCTGAACGATGTCCACCTAGGTTAGCGGTCAAGTACAAATAATTAGGATTGTTTTTATCTAGATTACTAGTATTCTAATTATTCTTGCTAGCCATCTATAGGCCTACTTCGGGCGGTTTATCGAGGATGTACAGCAATGCTATATACTAGTATAGGACGGCCCACGAAGCACGAAAGCTTGTCTAGAAACAACTAGACATGCACAATGACACTTCCGGGCTAAACTAGCGTAACCGCCCGAAGTAGGCCCGACTAAGCTCAATGAACACCATGTGCATTGTACGCCCTATTTGTTACCAGCACGCCCTATTTGTTACCAGCACTGACTAGCATAAGATTCTCTCTCTCTCGTTAAGCGAGGCCGAAAACTGATACCCTATGTTCTAGTGATTAGATCGTATACGTCGATCAATTTCGATTCCTTTTCCTTCTTTAATTGGACATGGAAATGACAACTGGAACTTAAATTGCTATATATGGAGACAAGCCTTTATACAGATAATAACTTCTGTGAATATATCGCCAAACTACCTATATTAACAACCTTGATTAGATTAGTAATACGATATGTTAGTTTACGAGTTGTGGAAGGAAAGTTTTGTTTGTCCATCTTACATATACTGTTATGGTAAGGTAATGGTATATGTCTTCATATTGAAATCCCATTATATACCTTCATGATCAAGTTCTAAAAAGATTAAATTAGAGGAAATTAATCCGATGATGTTAGAAGATAGAGTACAGAAGCACGCATCACATAAGGCTTTGTATGAAATCTTTGGTAACGAAATGTGTTACAAAAAGAAAATACTAAAATTAACCGACTATCAATGCATTATATGTCAATTGACATCGGCTACGAAACATCCATTTAAGGCATGCATACAATGAGAGCAGACACGTATACTCACTGACAAGTATACTCACTGACAAGTATACTCACTGACAAGTATACTCAATGACAAATATACACAATGACAAGTATACACATTACAGGCCTAATGCATGAATAGATGATGACGGTTTCTACAGCAACATTGTATTCGGAATCGCTATAGATATATCCGCACTGCATACGCATGATGATTGTGTTGGTTTCATACGTCAACGTCTTCCACAAGGGAAGCAGTATTGCAGAACGTCAGTATGACGTCAGTATGACGTCAGTATGACACGGCAGTGGAAGACAAGTATGGTGCACCATTGTGTTTGACGTTGATGACGGAGAGTGGGATGTGAGCTGTTCATTGGACCCTAAGCGGGCAGGCATCAATGGCGGAAGTCGAGTCGATTTTATCATTCGTAAAACTCCTGTCGTTTGATACAACTCCACCCGGCTGTACCGTTATCACCAGACTTGTATGGTAGTTGCAATACTAATAGTTCTGGGGCCATGTTCCCGAAGCTATCGTAAACATAACGACATCGTCGAGCCTTTGTGAAGGAACATGTGATGATCCCGAGGTAACCCTTGTCAATGGCGTTTCGTACCAATTTTTCGATTTTTAATGATTTTGACATTTTTTGAAAATAGATTATACATTTTCAAAAAATGTCAAAATAATTAAAAATCGAAAAATTTATACTAAACGCCATTGACAAGGGTTAATCCCGAGGTCGATGTCGTTACGTATACGATAGCTCCGGGAACATGGCTCTTGGTCCATATCCTCTCTACAACCTTGAATTCCTCCTCCTTTGCTTGTAAACACCCAGGAAAATATCAGCACCAAGTATGCAACAAATCTGATAGTTTGTCTTAAACGAGATTCGAAACATCAAATCAGCAATCATCGTAGTACATCAACTACGTCATACTTTTGACGTCACTGGCAAAGGAGCCGATGCTGCCGAGACGCCGGATGTGTTCGACATGCTCCTGTCCCATTCAATATAATCCCGTTTCTTTTTGGTTGGTTTATCGGGAGCCATTGGACGTTCTGAAGATAAACTAATTTCGTCGAAATCGTCTGAATATTTGTCTCTCCAACTGAGGTATCCTCCGAAAGCAACACACAGCTGCAGAATTCCACCCACACCCGGCAACGCAGGACCCCATCCAAGGACATACACTTCTTTGTCCAACATAGCACAGAATATGATGACACCAACACCGGCAGCCGCACCTGAAAACCAAGAAAAGATCTTAGCAAAGTTATATCAGCTTATGTATATATGCTAGTGCATTATTTTTATACTATGCACGTACTGATCATGCGTTGGCATCACATATGAATAATACCATTGCAGTACTATTGGGTCGTATGTAGAATATTCCGGATGAATAACCCTGCTTCTTCTTCTTCTTCTTTTGGGGGTTTAGAGTCGCTTTCAAGATTCGTCAACTTACATCACGACTTGCAGGAGGAAACACCCAACATTCGTAGCGCTGAAAGTTGCAGTAAACCTGCGAGCACCTGCTGGTACTGACAGACCAAGAATGATATCCACATTGCTATTCATATAGCGTCAGAAAGGTAACTTTCGCGAACATTGGACAGTGCCGGAATCCTGGGACGGGATTTCAATTCGGGACCTTTGGCTTCGATGTCCAAACCTTCTACCACCTGCCACTACCAATGCGCTACCACCTGCCATTACCAATAACCAAATAACCCACCTCCTATTGCAGAGAACGTCAAGTATGCAGCTTTTAGGTGGAGTCTCTTCCCGGCCGCATTCTTGACCAAGAGGATGATTTTGATGATGTATAAAATGAGGGCGATACATCCGGTGACGATTCCGGGAGTCACAAAAGACTTGGAAACCAGCAGTAAGGAGGGAACTCTGTCGAAATCTGAAAATACAAAAAAATACACGTGACCATTGTATTAAAGGCATACTATCACAGATTGAGTTGTCGTATTGAACAGAGTTAAACATGCAAAGTATACATCCAAATACATTTTCACCGCTGTAGTATAGGTAAAATTCCATTGCAGTTTACATTTCCAGATAAACCTGAATAATCAATTGGTACTGTACTGTAAAATCTAAATTTCCTATAGTTATTTGACTAAGGGGAATAACTTTAATCATTGAACACGGTCAAAATAATCTTTCATGTCCACTGGCACCAATAAGTATACGTCGTGTTTAATTAATAAATATTCAATTCTTGATAATTAGTGAGGCATGTGGAATAAGTAAATGCGTGTATAAAGTATTTGTGTAGTCAAAACAAATGTATATATACTAGTATATGTTCAGGTAAAATGTCCCTAGATCACGATGTGGGATAGTAGGTCTAATAGCTGTGTTTAACATGTATCCAGCCACGCTGCCCAGTAAGTGGGACGTCAGCCGACCACCACCCATCATCACACTACGGTCAATGAATTCAGACATTAGCTTTCAATGTTTCATTAACACACAAATCTAGGAATAATCAATTCCTGTACCTTTGCTTGGTCCGATGCAACTCCATTGCGCGTTAATTGCTCTCGTTATTCATAAACCGCACCACAATTAATTTACACATATAGACACACAACTGTCCGTCCATAAATGGAAATCGGAATATATTGCCAATCTTTGACATAGCGACCAATATTGTAAATGGAAGTTACTCAGATTAATCATAAATATTGTCAAGCTATATCGATAAACTTGCCATTGATAAACAAACAAAAAATTAATTGCTGACCTATGGGTCTAAACGTAGATTTTATGATATCGCATATTATACTATATTATATTTATAGAATACACCACATTACTGTGATACGCCGCAGTATTTGGGAAGTCCCAGAACGCTGTACGATTATATTTTATAGTATTACATAGGTATTTGGTATTAAAGCGCCTTCCGTTTCCCTTCTGAGTTATTTCCCCTTGGTAAATAACCTGACGTTCTGATAATCTGACGCGTTCTGTCAAGATCAATAAAGAATTCGTATGCACAATGCCAACGATCTATTTCGTAAACGCATCGGAAGACATACATGTTCATCTGTTCCAGCAAGTGATTTTATGTTAGCAAACAATGTATCATCATTGATTTATAGAAGAGGACGAACCTTTCATTGACAGTTGTGTCAGTACATGATACAGGGTGGGGGGGCTCACATGGCTTGCGCCCCCCTAGAAACGGAAAATGTTGTTCAATAAACTGGTTATGGTGAGCGTTGGTTGTACTGTCATATAAAATATAGCTATACAGAGCCTAGTGGCTGCTAGGCCTATATCTCCATTAACATTATCCCTTCTCGGTGGAACTCTAAAACTTGATCGCCGGCCGTTGGACAACCGACAACGATTCATAATGAATCCATGGCGCAATCAATGAGCTCCAATGTGAGCAATATGTTTTAAATCAATGTCTACTACTTGTATATCAACTAATGCCATTGTCCTTCAGCAGCCCGACGTGACTCGGATCATTAGAACATTGATCGTGAACAGAGCCGTATACATTTATATAACACGATTCAGCTTCTGGAAGTATTTGTTTCCATCACACATTGTGTTCTATTGTAGTCGTTAGTCTTCATAGCAAATACTCGCCGTTGTCATTCGGTTGGACGCAATCAGACAGGATAGCTTTACATGTATCCTAAATCAATAAATATTCTATATATAAATTGAAATGATATATAGAACCTGTCAAAGGGGAATTACTGTTGTGGAACCGGAATTTCTCATCTGGATTCTGGACGCACCTTAAACTCATTAAGCACGTTTGCAACTTTCATTAAATAGCATCAATTAAGAAGCGATGTGTTTGTTCAAATTTCTGTGCACGACATATAGGTCTAATGGGATATAATGGAAAGATGGTATAGTCCAATTGGTTGTCATGTGAGAGGAAAATGTAAATTGACGACGTTAACAAAGTAGCTAGGTTTCCTCGGGCTTGAGCTTGTAGAAACAATTGAATTTCTGAGGAGCGTGAAGATCTAACAAGTTTACTATCACGGCACAGCGACTTTCTTCCTTGATGGAATAATCTTTTACTGGTCCCCAGGCAAATGTCACACGTACACTAACCAACAATACACACTTTCCTGTGCACTCGGAACAAAATATTACAGATATATATGAACGATACATATTTTCTCATTACATTAGACTAGAAGAACGATAAAAATACCAAATAAAACTGTCACGTTAAAAAATCAATCGATCAGTTTTGTTACCAAACTATAATTAATGATCATCAAACCATGATTACACTGTTATATAGGGATACCCGGGTCAACATTAATTTATGTTGCTCCTCTCTCTCTATCTTGCTCTCTCTCTTTCTCCCGTCCCTCTTTCTCTCTCTCCTACCTATCTCTTCTCTCTCTCTCTCTCTCTCTCTCTCTCTCTCTCTCTCTCGCTCGCGCACACATACATACACACACACACACGCGCGCTCGCTCGCAGACAATTGTAATCAGAACATACTGAACATACCAACATCAACGTAATGTATAGTCTACTATTTCTTCTGCTAATGCTAATATTATTGCATATCTCGTACACATATTCGGAAAGGTCATACACTAGTTATCGGTATTTAATAGAGAATTATGCTCATTACCATGAGACTTATAGCCTTTAACATTCGACGTACACCGTAACCTCGGACTTCGGTAATATCTGTAACATGCCTGACGTAACCTCGTAGGCCCCCTGGTAACATTCGAATCCGAGTTCGTTACATTCGTAGCAACTTCGCGACATTCCGGATCGGAAATCTGTGGTTGTCGCTCGGTTGATTCGATTGAGACTCCATATGCATGAACATCGTAGTTATAAATAGGCCTACACTATTCATGATTGGCGATGGGGAGATAATTCAGGACTAATCGATGTCATTTTGACGTAAATTAACACTAATGAGACAGATACATGACACATAGCAATAGGAACTACAAGATAGTTCCCCTTCCTCTAGGAAATGGCTTAGTTTGATGATCCAGCAGCTAAGTAAATCTATTATTACGTACATGGTATGTAACAGACTTGTCACAATTCCTCCATTTAATGGTTGAAAAATAAAATAATAAATATTGTATTTGATATACAAGTATATGGAGCTTTTTATGCTTGAATGTTATTGGCATGTGTCCTACCTCCGTTGTTTTTGAAAGACGGAGTATGATTATGTTTTCCCCCCGTGGATACACACAGAGACAGAGAGAGAGAGAGAGAGAGAGAGAGAGAGAGAGAGAGAGAGAGAGAGAGAGAGAGAGAGAGAGA
>JAVCKZ010104595.1:0-10718 GCA_034780755.1 Lepetodrilus elevatus
GTTATCGACCAATATTTACTTAATTGCGATCGGTGACAGTATTTATCAACCACCAAAGTGTTAAAAAAGCAGCATTTACAATATCACCCCAGTTTTAAAACCGTTTTAAGTACCATAGATCCCACATCAAAAGTGACGGTTTGTATTATAAGTTGTAAACTACAGGTTGAACTTTATGAGAGAGCTTGCACATCTCTGTTTATTGAGGTCACAGTATAACTTTGTGAGCTATGTGGGTGAGGTCAGAAATACTAGCCTGACCTGTGGAAACATTAGACCTGTTAGCAATGTCATTATATTCATCTAGATTATTAAATGTTGAACAATTATAGTTCATTCCCTTTCTTTAACATGTTTAAGAGGTTACAAGTTAGTCTAGAATATAATTTTAACAACTGATTTACTGAATAATTAATACTACCGGTAGTATTTATGTTCACAGAATGATAACAATCACATATATTTGAAGCAAATGTTAATATTTATTTTTGAAAATCCATTCCCTTATATATTTAAGTACAAATATTGATTATTCATTTAAGTCAGCCCCACCCTAACCTAGGCTAACCTGAAGACCTATTTCTATGAGTGTGTGTGTGTGTGTGTATTTGTGTGTGTGTGTGTGTGTGTGTGTGTTTCCTATAGTATGAGTCAAACACACATGATGTAATTGACAGGGTTTGTGTATGGATATTATGTCATTTGACACTAAATGACTATGCACGGAAGTCGTTGGCCGAATGTATTTTATTCTTCCTTGTTTATTGTGCTTCTATAAATCACATCATGAAACCAGAAACATTGTTAGAACTTGTTAAACTGCAATGTTACTGGAGAAAAGGAAGCAGTTTGCACTCTCTTAAATGCTAAATGGTGTATATTAACAACTATATTTATTCCTCATTAAGTTAAGCTCGAGGTCATTAACATGATTAAGAGCCTACAAATACCACAGGGCAATTTGTGCTGGTGTTTTGATGTAATCATAGAAGTATGTGTATCGTGTATCAGGAATAATTTGTATTAGCTGAGACCAGTTATAGAATGTTTATGTACGTTAGATGTACTACAGCTGAAATGTGCTGCCACTGTATGTGGTATACTCCAGCTGAAATCTGATGTTAGTGGCAGGATCCAGAATTGTGGCAGGATCCAGAATTTCTGAGCATGAGAGCATTTTGTTGATAAGCCACAACACTGTTCATCAAATTTATCAAAGTTCAGCAAGAAGTTCACCAATCTCTTGGTAAGATATGGCGTTGGTTCCTAGTAGAAGCTGGGTACGCTATAACTGAGAATGTTAACAATAAATATTTGTCATCAATGTGCATTTTAGAATAAAATAAAATAAATTTGCATTACAATAAGCCAGCTCAGAGTTTGGAATATGCACAGAATACACGTAAATATATGTGTATACGTAAATTCGGCAGGAATATTTCATGGAAAAGAACGTCTTGATAACGGGTGGATAAGATGATCGTTGGATGTATAAGAACCTGACTGGTCATTACACTATCGCGGAGGGAAAGACTGTTGTCACGGCTGGTCATTACACTATCGCGGAGGGAAAGACTGTTGTCACGGCTGGTCATTACACTATCGCGGAGGGAAAGACTATTGTCATGGCTGGTCATTACACTATCGCGGAGGGAAAGACTGTTGGTGACGGCTGGTCATTACACTATCGCGGAGGGAAAGACTTGTCACGGCTGGTCATTATACTATCGCGGAGGGAAAGACTTGTCACGGCTGGTCATTACACTATCGCGGAGGGAAAGACTGTTGGCGACGGGTAATTAACAAGCTGAAGTCAGGAACTGCACTGATTGTACAAGAAAATGGCGGACAGTTATCCACCTGTTAGTGGGGTATGTCAAGCCGTTATACGTTCTTTTCCATGAAATATGCAAGTTATTCCTGCCGAATTTACGTGTGTACAACCGATAGATAGGAAGGCCTGCCACAGAAAGCACATGCCTGTCAGAGGCGCTATAGCGCTGGTAATGCATCTTTATCGTTTAGTTTGCTTTACCATGTTAGTAAAAACTATTATAGCAAAATTAAACAAAATTAAATATATATTATTTATTGATCATCATATTGATCATGTAAGTCAGTATTCTAATATATTCTTACACACACACACACACACACACACACACACACACACACACACACACACACACACACACACACACACACACACACACATTATTAGCATTCCTAGGTACTGTAGTTCATATTGATCTAGATTGTAAATATTTCTCACAGATCTGCAAAGTACCACAACACCTTTTAATAATCAATAATTCATATCAATGATTGATTTGGTGAACAATAGGCATGAAATAGGTGGCACACTTGTGTAGCTCTAGCTGTATTTGTGTGTGTGTGTGTGTGTGTGTGTGAGAGAGAGAGAGAGAGAGAGAGAGGTGGGGGTGGGGATAGTCTTTTAAGATGCATTGTTCATGTGTCCAAGTTGCTAGACAGCCAGCTGATTTGGTCTGATACACACAGGCTTTTGACTCTATACATGCATCACTAGAAAGCCCTGTCCTGTAGATAATTGTGTAAACAGGTTTTTATTTTGAAAACATGGTATTTTCTAGTTTAAATGGCACAAGCATTTGTCTTTAGAGACATGACATATAAATAATTCTATATGAATTATGTTTTTCGGCAGCCAGTATATTTTTATATACAATAGCATTTTATTTGTTTAAATGTAGGCCCTTATTGCTGATGAAAAACAAAATGTTTGTCATTTGTCAGCCATAAACATGATAAACATGCAGATTTATCAACTTTATCAAATATGTTTATGCCATTTAAAGATTTCATTTGTCACTTTATATATTTGGCTTTATATATTTGTGTAACTCCAGAATGACATTTGATATTTGCTGCAGTAGCAGCGACCTTGACCTATATTCCAGGAACTTGCACGTGGTTGTGTTGGCTTCCAATGTTCTCTCTGATTTGTGTTGTTGTAGCCTATTCTCACCACAACAGCTGCATTGAAAGGTTCATGCTCTAAATAGCCAAAATGTGTCATCTATCACTGCATTGGCTGTGAGCTTTCTGTTTCATTCTGTCTTCCTGTCTCAAACCAACTCTTGACAAAAGGTTTTTTCATACCCAGCATGTTTTCAGTCATGCACAGCAAACTGGAGTATTCATCACAAGGCGGCACAATGCTGTGTGTGCATAATCAGATCTGTAAACCTTTCCAGTTGGGTCAACTATGTTACTTGTCTCTAATGAAGTCGACATTGGTGTTACCAAAGTCCACATTCCAAATTGGTTCCTGTATGATTGACAAGTCTGATGTTGAGATAACATGAAGTGAAATGCATGTTGCTGACTTTACTACCAGATGTATGAGTGCTTCCCACTGAGATGTCACTCGCTACAAGATGTCCTCTGGCTTGTAGGTCATGAACGGTCTTAACTGGAGTTCTGGCACAGTCAAGGTTGATGTCATTGGCTATAAGTCAACGTTGATGTCATTGGCTATAGTAAAGGTTGATGTCATTGGCTATAAGTCAATGTTGATGTCATTGGCTATAGTAAAGGTTGATGTCATTGGCTATAAGTCAACGTTGATGTCATTGGCTATAGTAACGGTTGATGTCATGGGCTATAAGTCAAGGTTGATGTCATTGGCTATAGTAATGGTTGATGTCATTGGCTATAAGTCAAGGTTGATGTCATTGGCTATAGTAAAGGTTGATGTCATTGGCTATAGTAAAGGTTGATGTCATTGGCTATAAGTCAACGTTGATGTCAGTACAGCATAGATGTGATTTATGGCCTTAGATTGGTTGTAAATGGTATTTTCCACTATATTTGACAGGTATAGTCCCCAGTCGATTAAAAACATCAAATATGAACTACATGAGAACCTAATTTGTTATTTTTGTGTGGTCTTTAAGATACTGTAGTTGAAGTTTACACAATGTAGTCATTCCGAACATACGGTGACGTCATGCCTATTCCTGTAAACGTAAACAAGCAATTTGACATGTGTTTTTTCTTTGATTTCTACATTGCTGGGGAACTGAACTTTGTGCAATGTAGGTTGTATTTGAATCACTGAATCAGTAGTTATGCATAAATACGTTAACACTGTCGTCTATGGGATTTTAATTGGTGGTTTATAACCTATAGTTAAGGTTGATGGCTATAGATAGTAAAAGATAGCAGGGTGTACACCCTGATTTATGCTCAAACTACCATGACTATACAGTGTACAGTACAGCATGAAATACAGGCACCAGTGTCGTCCTCACACCTTGCTTACTGCCCCCACCCTCCAGGACACCCCCACCCTAGGCTTGTTATTATTATGTGAGAGCGTAATATTCTCAGGCATCTACTAGTATCATATGGTATTGTATCATTTCATGTCTGTTACCGTGTTACCCAATCCTTACGAGAGTACCATGATTACAGCTGCTGTTTCAGGATTCTACAAGACCTGCATGGTCTGAGATCTGTAATTGCAAGTCATTTACAACATCTGCCACCATTGCAGTAGGGACACGCCCTGGAGGCAGAGGCTGTACATGACCAGATCTAATGAGAAATAGTTGCATAGTTATGTTTAACTGTAAATGCCTACATAGTTCCCAGAAGATCTAGTTGGAAGTGCAATCTGAACTGACATTACCTTTCAACCCTTGGATGTTCTCATGATCATGCAAATGCTCATTAAGGGCTGAATTACCCTAATCATACCAAACTAACAAGCTCACTATCACAAGTCAACATGGTCAACTGATTGGTTAATTTAAGATTATTGCCAACCATCTGTTGGGTATTTTCATGTAGTGGCATATTGTTCTTTTTGAAATATGCTCATGAATACAATGTTTCATTGATGTCTACCTTTAAATCTTCCATTCTATTCGTTGTCCTTTGTGATTATATCAATGTTATTGTTAACCTCTTCCATGCTGGAGACGATCAGAGATGCCATATTGAATTGACAATTTTTGCCGCACAATTTGCCTTGAAAATGCTGCGCAATTTACCAAAACTTGCCGCACAATGCCAGATGCCCTGCCCTAGTATAAAGAGTGTTAATTGCAAGTTCATTCTGAATAGAAACGAAATATTTCAAATCTTTTCACACATTGAAGCCATTCAATATTTTTATGGGCTGGAAGAAAAAATACTGATGAGAATGAATTCACAAACTGCACAGGGGAGGAGTGTTGTTATAAACAAGGATCTGCTTTGTTTATGGACAGATAGTCCTAGAGGTTTGTGTTTCTGTGTTGGGTTTTGGAGAGTTGAAGTGGGGGACAATAGAAAACCATGGCAGTTTACACTTTATGGCATCCTCCAGATCCAGAATCAATCTGTTATGCATCGTTCCATACCTTTATCCTAGAACCCTGCTCTGATATAGGCCACAATCTGGTTACGGCTTCCAGGGACAGTGGAGTATTGTTGAAGGGAATTACTGGGCCAGTGTTTTAGAGGAGGAAAATTAATACTTATGGCAAATTAATATGAGTCAGATTGATTCCAGCTGGTCACTAATATTTGTGCTTATTTTGGCTGTAATTGGGTATTAAATGTAATTTTTAACAGCAACGTAGCTAATGACCAGACAGGGTTATCTATCTCATACACAATTCCCCATTTTTAGTGAGATATATTCAAGGTAAAGATAGTGGGTTATCTCCCCACAAATGGTCCTTGGGCTGGCCATAGCTATTTCTGAACAATAATGATAAGAAATGGAGTCGTCCCTTCCTGTGGGGAGATCTATCTCTCTACGGGATACAGGGTGTAGCTGGAACATCTTTTTTACTATCTGACAATCCAGGTATTCGGTTACAATCTAGATACCAAGTGCTAAATAGTTATGTGTTGTGCTTGGACGCACACGACCAGATGGCAGGTATAAATGATGATCTTTCGTTACTGTACATATTTTTGAATGACATTCTTGTTCTTTTGTGATTTATGTTCTTTTTCTATGGACAGATCGACGGGGCATAGGTTCTCAAAGCACAAGTTTTGACCGAACGTTTCATTATCTTGTCATTCGGTAGCTTGGTCTTGTGAGATGTCAACATTGCATTAATGTGTTTCTTATAGAATGCAATAATTATCAGTAATTTTTGTTATATGTATCTTTATGAGTTGATTTATTTTATTTTATTGTAGATTATCTCGGTAAATACTTCATGGAATGAAAAACAAAAAAACTCTCACTTTCTTAGTTAATTTAACCTAACCAAAATAAAAAAATAAAACATTGCACCAGTAATAAAAAATCTGTTTATATAACGACCACCAACTATTTTGACTAAGTATTATTTTATGCAGAGGGGCGACGATCGAAAGAAGGAACAGGCAAATAGGCTGAATTTGCACGTGCGGGTATGTGAAAAAGAGCATCAGCACGTGCAAATCGAGACCTTTTACCCGTTCCTCAATGTTAATATTCTTTAATTTAATATTTCTGGATTTATATGTGGATATAATGATTGCAGGTACCTTTGCATTTAAACAAATCTTTCATAAAGGTATTACATGCACATGGTATAGTATAGATGTACAATTATACAGTTACAGTTCTTAGTTTGAACCTGTTGCATGTGTGTCCTTGGAGGTGAACACAGATGGGGGTCTTTAACCCCAGATGACGTGTGTTTGGAGACAATGACTAGATCTGGAGTCGTGTTTGATGGAAGGCGTGGAGAAGTTTGCACAGGTAGTTGATGATACTGCAGGAAGTTGGAGACTGTTTGATTGGTCCGTGCGGCTATCTGTACAATGTAGTGTGACGTATTGACTGAACCTGTGGTGGAACAAATTCCAAACTGACCATCCTTAACACTAAATAAATACAAGGGTTAAAGCAAGATGCAGAAAGATGAAACATTGTAGCTGTCCTCTTTGACAAGCTGGAGTATGAATGTTTGAGGGGTTAGATTCATAGTTCATTAACTTTCTCCATGCACAGCAGTAATTGTGATGAAAGGGTTAATGTTCATTATTCTCACCATGTGTAACATTCTCATGAACATGCCAATAATAAGCAGCTATGGTGATTTTATGTTGTCTTTGGAATACCCCAACAAATTATACGTAAACATGTAAAAAATGGGAAGCTGATGAAGACTTGTTTTTCTATATGACTAAATCCTTGCCATATGTTCATACATTATGTACTCCAACCCATGCTTATATTGCTTGATTTAATCATGCCGTAGCTTGCATGTAGAGGTCCCACAAATGGCATCGGTCCCCTAGCCCCTGGTTCACCGGCCTCCTGTTGTTACAAGACATAATTAAGTACCACTAGACCCCCCCCACCGCCCCCACTGCGTGGCTGTGCCGACATGACACTCTACTCCCCATTTAATAACAGTATATTCTCTTCCATGAAGTAGTTAATTATAAGAATAATATCAGAGTCATTTCATTAGCATATTTTTATACTCTTGTATCCTCACTTCCGAGGTAAATGGTAACATTCCAGCATTATATTGCTATAATAGTAATGTGGGTAACTTCCGAGATTCAAAAACAGATGATTCATCTTGAAATACTTAATTTTTTAAATAACATCCGAGTCATTTCACTAGCATATACATGCATATACAGTGTACATGCATACTATATCCTATTCTTGATTAAATTAGCAGGTATGTGAGTAGCTTCCGAGAGGGGTGCTAGGGCTTGATTGCAATGATTGATGTGTCGAGTTAGTTACTTTCAGGATGAATTAGGTGATTATTAGTGGTATACAAGGATGAATATTTATAGGCAAATTTATCACAAGGTCGTGAAACAGTCCTTGGATATATTTTCATTTTGGTGAATCGGGTTGAGTGTCCTTACACATTTACACTCTCTACTTTAGGTAACAGGATAACTTGATTACCCATGTAGGACATCTAAATATCTGGCTTCCTGTCTTGTTTCCATGCAATATTTATAGATTTCTACGTCACACATGAGCACATCCACACACATGTGCACATCCACACACATGTGCACATCCACACACATGTGCACATCCACACACATGTGCACGAGGTGCGAGGAGCTCTTACCATGTTTATTGATTGGCTCTGTGCATTAAGAAGCATGTGCATACTGCTGGTGCCTGGCAGGTTGTACTGCGTAGCAATATCGGACAGATGCAATTATGAATGACTGCAGTTGCCCAGGGTGTTCTAAGGGGCAAAGACGGATGACTCAGGGAGGAATGAGATATGGATGTGAGTTTTGTTAGATATCGGTACACCGAAAGAAATGAGTGCAGCAGCTTATTCTTATTCTCACGATTTCAATAAAACATAACAACACAAACCAGAAAGCATCAAAAGTAACATTTTATGTCATGTTCACACTGTGAATAAAATGGAATACATATGAATGCAGATTTGCTTGTTCTAGTACACAAATGTCGGCGGGGTTGACAGAACAACTTGGAAAACCATGACATGTTTAATGACATCACTGGCAGTTTTGATGTCACCTATTACTATTTTGTGAATGAAAAAAGTATGACCTCGGGTCATTGCCATGGAGCAGCCAATCAATTTCCTCAAAATAAATATCTAACATATGTTTGTTACCAAATAGATATCACACAGTGATCGCTTCCTTCCAAAGGACCCACTATCGATAAATAAGCTCATTTTAAGTCGTTTATTTAAATAGCCTGTTAGGTTAACAGAACAATGCAATGTTGACATGTGACTTCATCCAAGTTACGCCATGATGAGAAGACCTGTCAAATTTCAAAACAAACAATTGTTTACATTCGTCAAGTAAACTAGCATATTTTGATGGGTTTTCGTGCATTTTCATCCCTGAAAGCGCAGATTCTTGCAAATATTGCCCTATACATATAATAATTAAGATGGGAATAGGTAACATCCCCTAAGTGTACGAGTCCCTTTAATAGTTTGCTAACTCTTCGGCCAAGCCTTTTATTGAGCCTCTGGGTTATAAATGTTTTCTGGCGTGCATGTCAAAATCTTGGGTGGCACCTGCCTGGTGTATTATCTCAGTGTCGGGGTCAGAGCAAGAAGATTATTTCTCTACCGCCTCATGTGCAAAGAATGTATAGTGTAACTATTTCCGTATCCAATCTGTGTACGGTAGTCCCAAACATGACTGCAGACAAGGAAGCATTTTGACTCCCTTTACATTATTCTGTGTGATTCACTCTTTCACTCTTTATGTTTACAATGGCATCTGGTTCAGACCTCATTATTTAATGTCTGTGTCACAGATTTTAATCTTGTCTAAATAGTCCTGTGCTATATCTGCCAAGAAATCGTTTAAAGCAAGTTTAGATTTAGTCGGGCAGCCAAACCTTGATTTTAGACAATCTGTCATTGTTGGACAACTTTTTTTATTGCCATTTTAAAAATACCACTTTTCGAACTTAAAGATATGATTTGTTCTGTGTCGCACCTTGTTCTAGCCCAAATATGCTTAGATTCAAAATATCCCCCTAGAGCAGAGTTTTAAGCAAGTCTAGATTGCTGGAGAACAAGTGTAAAGCATTTCAATGGTTACCGGTACCTTTATATAAATATAATTCCAATCAAGTTAATTCATGTTTAAATTATTTACTTTCACCCTCTGAGATAATGCTTTTCTGCGATTCATTAAATGTATAAATATATAGATTTCTGCTATGGTGAAAAATAGCAAATTACTCACTCACTCACTCACTGGTATACATATACAATACCAGTCACTCACTCACTCACTCACTGGTACATATACAATACCAGTCAACAGATGTGATGTACAATGGTGTATTTTCACTCTCTTAGATTATTTCCTGATAATTCTGTGTGTTTTTCTCACTACATATTGACTAATTTTGAATATCAAATTACTCTTATTATATGTACACACAGTATTATTTCTGACTGCTTAACACAACATTGCAGAAACATTGGTGTACTGGTGACCTGAATGCAACAACAAAGTTTGCCTTCTGTTTTAGCCATATTGCATCATTGTGACCGTGTGACTGAATCATAAAAGTGCTGGCTGCTACATGGTGCATCTCTTTAAGAGTACAACCCTCTGAGTACAGCATAAAATGATGCATTGAGGTCACATCCTTACAGCTGCTGTAGACACACACAACATGCCTTCAGCATGAATGATACATCGACCTACCATCTGTACAAATAAATGTAATGTTATGTTCCAATAATTTAAAATTATATGAACAATAATAAAAATAGGCCTAGGTAAAATCCCCTATGTGTATGAGTCCCTTTAATAGTTTGCTATTTAAAATAGAACTTTATTTAAAATAGAACGTTTAATAATTACATTGTAACATATACCAAAATCAACTTGCTAAATGGTTGTCTGTACTTTTAACACCAGACTGAAAACATGTTAAAAAGTAGGTTGCCCGCAGTCCAATTTAACTTGCCCCTGTACGTCAGGCATATGTTAGTCCAGAGCCCTGTTATATTGATGTGTTCATCTGTGGAACCAGCAAGAATACAATTAGTGACTTTAGGACAACAAACTTGGGTCTGAATCAAAGATGTCAGTCAACATTTTCTTGGTACTATCACCAGTTAATATTTGGTGATATAATGTATATAAAATATATAAAGTTTCGTAGACAAATAATATGATAAGCTATATGAAACATATATTATCTGTAGGTAAATAGATCTAATTCATCAAGTGGAGTA
>JAVCKZ010104606.1:0-10718 GCA_034780755.1 Lepetodrilus elevatus
GTTCCCCTATTTCATATAAAATATGATTATTTTTGTAACTATCGAGTGTTGGGGATCAAGTACATCACTAAATAACTACTTGTGGGTGAATAAATCAAGTGCAATTAGTCTCAGATCGAAATTTGTTTGTCCATTATCCAGGTCTATCAACTGATACTATGCCTTTAAAAATAATTTGTTGCAAATGGGTGAAAGATTAACTCCATATTCACTCTCATTCTTAAAAATCATAGGATAAAAAATACATAGAATGTGAACATTTGGAAAATCTGTGGGATATACGGAAAATGTAGCTTGTTGCCCAAAATGTACACAACTTTCAGGTAATTTGTGTATACATTTGACCATGAAATATGTCAACAGTGATTGTATGCCTTTCAGCTTGTTGACAGCCAGTGTTGCATCTTTAAAGTCATGTTGCAGTGTGCCTTGTACACATGGTGGTAATAGTTATTAGTTGGATGTGTAAAACATATACCCCGTATTGTTGAAATGTGGTCCAAGTGCAGTTATATTTATATATATTTGTAGTACAATGCACTTCTGTTTTGGGGGCTGTAGCTTTCAATAATGGCGACTGGACGATGGTATTACTTCTTCGTCTTCTTCCTGATTGATATCCATGGCAATTGCAGTTGCCTCTGGCATGGGGAAGGTTAAGGAATTGTTGGGGAATCTGCTGAGATGAGGTGTAATCATGATGAATGTAAATATTGAGACGAATTTGCACTTGCGAGGTTGCGATGTTCCGAGCAAGTACGAACTTGAGAATGGATGTTATTGATTGTGATAGTAGTCACATCAGACAGAAACCTCCTAGTGCAGCGTGTATGTAAGCAGCTTAGTACTGATGTACGTCTTTGAAGCACGATACTATCAGATAGCCGTGTTTACGGGGAAAAAACCTCCAAAAATAAGATGTTCAAAAACTCAATTCCCCCATACTACAGAACAATCGTAATGTTACGAGTCGTAACTCATTAGCAACTCCATGTTAACCACAGGAGCTATAACTCTCGTAGCGATATGATTGTTCTGTGGAACTGGCCCCAGAATATTTCGCATACCGGTAGGTCAATTTGGAAAACAAATGTAAGATTTTAAAACATTCTTTTAAATCTTTACACGGTTTGAATAGATGTTTGAAATTGTTAAAATAAATGTATATTGAAGCAAGAATTTCAAATTATCGTATAACCATGTAGGTGAATGTTTTCTATCTCTGAAAATCTAAGATGCTTGTAAACAAGGTGACAAAGTTGTGTTCTTTAAATGTTTACAAATTGGGCTTGTTAATGTTGTCCTTGACTTCCTTCTTGTCCTGAAGAGTTCTCAATGATATATTTCTAGACTTGCAGCTCCGTTATTGAGAATCTGGCCCCGAGATTATGTAACCTTTTGAGTACAAATTCATGCTTAAATTTAATATGGGGAATTGTAAACAAAATGTTGAGTTTAGCATTATTGTATTCGAAAGGGCTTTGTAATCTTGTGGCCTAGTTGTACAGAATCGGATTAGTACTTGTCAAACACATTGGAGACAATTATTTTCTGATTTGTTGTTAAATGAATTATGAAGTAAAAAGAAAACAAATTTGGGAAAATATTTCGCTGCAATATTTGTAGACTACTATGTAGAGGGAATTATTTTCAAAAATGTTTTAAGTATCGAGAAAGAAAATGCCTCCAACATCTTTGATAAGGACATCTGAACATCGGTCCATGTCGTAGTGATTATATTTCTTCTGAATACCAAGTCTCCATTTTACTAAATAATGTTTTCCTATTTTCTCAACCTAGATTTATTTATTTTTGTAATATTATAATGTAATAATAATTTGGATATTACTCTCCTTTTTTTACTTCAAAAATAGCATTGTATGGATCAGGTTTATGTAATTTGTTATGAAGAAAAGACAAAAATCTAGTTAATAAAATGTTGCTGTGAAAATAATTTGAAGCCCTCTACGTTTTTGTTAGGGGTAGATCAAAATTGGCAGTAAAGACTTTTCAGGGTTTCTCCGAACGCGCAATCCTGCGTCCCATACGCAAAAATTACAAGTTTTGACGCATTTTATTAATAAAAATTGTTGATAAGTATATCAACATGCGTCCCTGGGACTCTCAAAAATTGAAACCTAAGTAGAACCCTGGACTTTTGCATTTACCTATGCTTCATTCTTGGATATGAACAAAACAATGTAAATTTTAATTTGGAGGTGTACACTTATTAAGTCATCATGTACACAATGTTTCATCCATGGTTTCTTTGCATTGCTCTCATGTAGGGTAGTCGGTCATTGCATCTTTAAAGTATTGCTATCTGCAGGAGCCAAAGTCATTTTAATACGTATCTGACAAAGATGATATGTACACATTTGCATTTACTTTCAAGCATCGAAATTGTCACTATTTTTCAGGGATTATGATCTGTCATTTTAACCACATTTCATTAAATAAAATGTTTTAGCATTTTTTAAAAATAGAATTAGAAATGGTTTTGCAGGTACAAAACACTAAGAATGGCTTGTTGTCAATGATAATGCAATCGTGTAGGTCTCGAGTCTTAATTGATCGACTTAAAAATTGTAATTTCACATGGAAAAAAGTAAAATTATGTATTTGATACCAAACAAACACAATGATGGAAAATACTTGTTTATTTAACCCTCTCCATGCTGGAGGCAACCAAAGATGCCCTAAAGAGCAGTGCCTGTGTCTATTCCAGCAGGGAGAGGGTTAAAGCAATCTTAGATTCTATAGTCATATTAGTAGTGTGAAAGCAGTTGACAATATTTGTCAGGATGTTCATACCAAGCGTTATTGGTGATGATACCATAGTATGTACACCAGAGTTGGAAATTATTTTCTGTTTTTTAAAAAGAATTAAATAATTTATTACCACCTTAGTGTGTACGATTTTGTGTAGGATACCCTCTCAAGGAGGAATGTTATGTCCTAGTCAATAAATGTTCATGTTATCTTGAAAAATTGAGGTTCTCTTTGCTGTCAGTACTATTATCAAAGAATTAAACATATGATTGAACATGTATCTTTGTATTTGCTGCAACCAGTCCATTGAATATGCATCCACTGTGTCTGATATAATATTTCTACAGTACTGTCAGTAGACATCGCGTAAACCGGACCCTCGCATATAACAGACTTAATCTGAAGTCCCGATCCTGTCTAACGCTAATTATGGCATAATGCGTATAACGGATTTCGCATATAACGGACAGAAAGAGCCGGTCCCAAATATGTCTGTTATATGCGAGGTCTACTGTACTTTGGAAACATTTAAGGACATTCAAGGACATTTAAAGCTACTGTCACCGAGTACGATAACGATGACAAATAAAACATCCTGAAATTATTTGTTTTGCTATAGCAGTACCACTAACACAATCTTGTTATCATTGCAGTGTGATGAAGTACTACATGACAATCTTGTTATTGTTATCTTGCTCTGTGTGACCATACGTTTATTCTCCTTTCTGGAATTCCTGATTTATAATAAGGGCCTCTATGGTTGCCACTTTCTGTCGTTTGAGGATTGCACACTTGACAATGAAGATGGTCGAACGTCATTAACCCATAGGAGACTTGATGGCAGATAGGGAAGAATGGACACAAATAGCTTTAATGCATATCAAACGATGGACACACAAATTACAATATATATATCAGCTTTATTGCATATCAAAGTATAAATACTGCTTGAATGAAACGGTAAAAGTTTTGTACAAGTGACATCATTTTTCGAAATCACATATAGACTGTCTGATTTATGAGTTGTATATAGTTCTGATATCCAGACATTTAGAGTAAAATATTTCTAAATTTACACATTTATAATATGTACACAATCTCAAAAAGTTCATATTAAAACATTAATAGTACATCTACTACCGGTATTGCAGTTGAAATAATGGCTAATCTCCAACACCAAGGTCTAACGAAACACTGTTCACTGCTCGTCTCGATGTCTTTTTGTGAACTTTCAGCCAATCAGACCACCTCTTACCAAATTGTTCAGAGGTTTGTCTTTGGACATGCAGAAAACCAGTCCATAAGAAGCTACATAGACTTGTACATGTACAGTACATACGTATGCAACTATGAATCAATCTTGCATGCTTATGAATTGACACAAATTTTGGGGCTATTTCTTTAAATACTAGTAGGTAATATATTGCATCATCTATGTATACATTTGTAATATACAAATTAAATATCACAGGTTATTTCAACAGCTTAGATCATTGAATGGTGTCCTTGCTTATCTTTAGAACAGTTACTTGCCTATCTTTAGGACAGTTACTTGCATATCTTTAAAAGGACAATTAATTGCCTATCTAAAGATAATTACTCGCCTATCTTTAGGACACTTTCATTAGGACAGTTACTCGCCTAGCTTTATGACAGTTACTTGCCTAGCTTTAGGACAATTACTTGCCTATTTCTAGAACAGCACAGATGGAAGTACACATACACATAGTGCTCTGTCGAGTGTGATCAACGTAGTGCTACTAAATGTATACAAGATCACTCTGCTTTCTCCATCACTGTATTCCGTCGGTAAAACTCCGAGTTGATAACTCCGATTCTTACATGCGCCCTGTCTGGGTGGTCAACATGCATATCTAGTCGATGACCGTATTCCGACGATGCCAATGTAGGAACCTTCTTTGTACGTTCCTGAAAAATATAACAGTTTGATGAGAATAGAGATACGAAGAACTCCAAAGCTGCTCCACTGCATATATTTGTCAGGCATTTTGCTGTATTAAAATGTTTTGTGGCATATTTTGATGGCTTTATTCATGTGCATTGCATTGAAACAATGCATTACAATGCACCACAAAACAATATATATGCATCGCAATGTGACACAGCAGGCACATATAATATAACCCAAATGTAATCGGTGGCAAAGGTTGGGATTTTTATTTTTTATTTTTGTATTATTTTTGTATTGGGGTTTTGAGCCACTTATATCATGGCCTGTCTGTTTAGGGAAGGAGGAAACCTGCAACATTTGTAGCAATTAATATTGCAGTATACAAGGACCGGCTGGTACTAACAGACCAAGAATGATATCTGTATTACCACTGTACGGACAGCACATCCTATTTTGATATTGTCGCGAACATTGATGCCAGACTTCCTGGACAGAGTTTGAACCTAGGTCCTTTGGCTCCGAAGTCCAATATTCTACCATTGTACGTTCTACCACCCGCCTCGATTGCATTTAATAATTTAATGCGCTCTGTGCAGATAGTCACCTCGTCGTGGACTGTCAAACCGCGTAACTTTGCATGTTCTCGGTCATCACGATGCAGTTTGTTGTTGTAGTCCAACTGTTGTTTGAATAATCGATCATACGTGCTGTTTGAGTAATGTTGCTGTGAAAGAAAATAAAGAAAATTGTGAAGAAAAACATTACCTGGTGTACAACGACTGTGCATTTCATTAAGACCTGATGAAACAATACTAACCTATGAAAAGGCAATATTTTTTAAAATTGTTTAGTAGGCCCACAACAAAATAAATTTAAAAAATTTATTTATACAAACAGCTGATAAATAGAGACTATATGATTTATCGTATAACCTATTTTGGTTTTATATATATTTATATATTAAATTCCTGAAAATAAAGGATATATATAGTTGGGCCGTCTTAATTACATTTTTTAATTTTTATATAGTAATGATGCGGATTTGAACCCGTGCTGTCCGCGTATCCAATGTAAACAAAGCTGTACCTACCTTCTTTGGAGTTCCATAGTACGTTGTATAGTATGGTTCCTTCCTCTCTGGGGGTATAAATGAAAACGCCGATACTTCGCACGTTCTTCCTATCAGATCATATTGACCATATTCAGTCTCAACACTTATTACGTGCTCCAAATTAGACATGATTTCTAAATAAAATGCTCTCCCGTTACTACGCTGGTTAATGAATATTCATGAAGAAGGACCGCACTGAAAAAAGCGCGCACCTGCTATTTTTATCTTTAGTCGTTTCCTTCTGTTATAACTCGTTCATCCCGCATACACATTCTTAAATATGTCCATATTATAAATATAATTATTTATGTCATAAATAGTTTTCACTGATTTTGAATCAATCAAAATTATTCAAATAATTATTGCAAGTCCCGGCTAAAATGGCGACTGAACGTCGGCTGCTAAAGGTAGAAACTGAATATTGTTACTCTAATCACTTATTCTTCTTCAGTTTAATGTATTTCCACAATTATTTAATGCCTATGACATTATCCAACCGTCAAGCGTTTTACAAAAATACTAATGAGTGGTAGTTTATAGCTTACGAGCAATATTATGGATATTTTATAGGAGATTCGTAAATTATTATTCTAAATCTTAATCTTGGTTCCAGGTCACTGGAGTGTGAGTGAACACCCATGGCCCACATAATCATAATCTATTACTATTGCTACATTCTTCCCAAGAGAAAAATACATGTTATAGCTAATCAAATATTGTATTCCAATGCATGGCAACAGAAAGCTGTTGCTGTTATAAAGCCTACAACTTGTACAAGATTTCATGTATTTTTTAGGTGCAACCAAGTCTTATGTTGATCAGCTGTTGATCATCTGTCTAGTCTACATCCACATACCAGTGTTGTTCTTCTAATTATTAGGTTAATGTTTATAAATGTTACGATGTGAGAACATCAGGTTAATACAGAAAATGATCTTTCTAATATTTGAGACCTTGCACGGAACAATCGTTTGGGTGGCAGAAAACACATTGGGTAGCAGAAAACAAACTACTTGTGACATCAATGACAGAAAATACCATTGTCTTGCCACCCACGATGCTATGTGACCTATTGAGTGACGTCACATACACAAGGTCTCAATAATGTCATTTGATATACAACTTGTGTGTGGCAGTTCGGATATCAGATATCTCTTACTCACAATACTGTGGACGATGTATCAACTGTTGTTTCTAGACTTTATGCATTTCTAGACTTTATGCGTGACATAAAGTCTAGAAACAACAGCAGACAATTTATCCACATTATTGTAAATGTGAGTAAGTGAGAGCATGATCCAGATATATAACTCACTAACTGTAGAATTATCAGTTTTCTTGTTACAATTTGATATATTTGGAGTTGTAATGTTACTTTGTTAGATTATAGACCAAAAAAATCATGTCTGAACACCATCCATAGTTCATACTAGTTCCACATATTGTTAGTACACTCTTACTCTTAGTTAATTTATCACTCAAATTTATTCTTTCTATTGTAACATGTGTGTTATATTGCAACACATATAGTATTTGCAAGTTCTATTGCCATGCTAACAACTTGCTCTTCATATCACTTTGTGAAGCTTTATAATTTATTTCAAACAAATGGTACCGTAATTGTTTTTGTTAATAAATTGTGTATTTGTGTAAATTGGAGTAAATTGAGACTTTATTTTCAAAATATGTCCAACTATGTTAACCTAATATTGCCGCTGTACAAAACCCATGGATGGAAATTGTTTCTGACCAAATAGCATATGCTTGAACAATAACTAAAACGCAAACTCCTGTATAAATCCATACTAAAATAAAACAAATTGAAAATAACATGAATGTATGTCAAATTTAACAATTATTTCCCTTCCTTTTAAATAGGGCCTGGAAAGAATTTGAAAATTCAAGTCATGTGATGAAGTTGTAATTTACAAGTATGGACTCTGATAATCTTCTGGACTCGGATAATCTACCTATCATGATAACCTGACTCCTAGATCCTGTGTCCTGGCAAACTGTCCTATAAGGAGCATGGTAACCACCTTCAACATCCTACTAAGCCACGCCCACATCCAATGGCCGTTACCCAGAATGTTCGGACGTAAATAATGGGGGCTTGTGTTTGTAAAGACAAATCGGGCGATCAAGCTGAATCGAGAAATCCAGATTCTCAGAGCCGATCGCGAGGGCACTCCAACCCTCCGCGGACGGCCAATGGCGTGTCTGGAAGCGGGAGCAGTATCCACAGCCGCAGCAGGCGTTGTTTGGTGTTAAAGACGGATCAAGCCACGAGAAGTATCGACTCCCTGGTTCTGGAGACCCTGACCCTCATACGAACCCTCGTAGACAAGTAAGTAATCATTGAGAGAAACACAGGTACCGGTAGTACATGTAGTAATAACAATATTAGGGTTTCAGATGGCCATCGGTCATCAGACGATTACCAATAAAAAAATTTAATGAGCGATATTATCAGAGACCAATCGGCCGGGACCTGAGATTACAAAACTTTTCTGAGTACGATTTCATGCTCAACTCAAAGTCTTGTTCACGAATCTCAATATAAAATCTGAGCTTGAGGGTGACCGATTTTTAGATAAATGCCACCTACCATATTTCTGTTCTTCATTATCTCCAGTAATTGTGTCATGTCATTTGTTCGTTCCCAAAATGCAAGTGATTGTAGACTACTAGTCATGAACCGGAAACCATTGGCATTTGGATCATCCTCAAGATAACAAAAATCACATTTAATGATCGTGTTGATCATCGTCGTATTTTGTTTTGCTATGTAGTGACCAGGAGCCGCCTGCTGCAATGCTGACCCTTCACAAGACGGCCGAGCGAGACCAGGGCTGGCTGGATGTGGTCAAGTCTCTCATCCGAGTCATTCCCATGGACGACCCAGTCGGACCAGCGGTCATCACACTGCTACTGGACGAATGTCCACTACCCACTAAGGTATGTCGCAAAAAATCCTACATAGTGGTCTATAATCCTTAGGCCTGGCATAAATGTTTGTGAAAGTTACCTTTCTGATGCCGTATTAATAGGATGCACTGTCTGTAGAGTCTAAGTGGCAATACAGTTATCATCCTTGGTCTTGTCAGTACTATTAGCCTGTGCTCGCAGGTTTACTGCAACATTTAGAGCTACAGATGTTGCAGGATTCCTCCTCCCCTAAACTGACAAGTACTGTAAATCACGAAATTAATGCGTCACTAATTTAATGCGACTTTTAGATTTTAGACGTAAATGCGACACCAATAAAATGCGAACGGCCATGTCTCCATTCATGTTTGTTCACTAGTCCTACCTTAAGTTTATTAACGCGCAGCAATTAAATGCGACAATGGTCACATTTTTCGCATTAATATTCTGCTCGCGTTAATTTCATGATTTACAGTAGTTGATATAGTGAAATATTCTAGAAAGCACCTCTAAACAGCAATTAAAAAATACAAAATAAAATAAAATAATTCTTAGTACCAGCCAGTGCTCACAGGTTTACTGCAGCATTCAGCACTAAAGATTTTTAAAATTATTTTTATTTTAGTATTTTGCATTCAACAATCAATGTGACTTTATTTTCCTGTGACTTTCAGGAGGCGTTGCTGGAACTTCAGCAGCATCTTAACCTGAGTCAGGACGGGCCGACAGCGAGTTACAGAGGTCCTTCACATCAGCGCAATATCTGTGTTATACTTGGATGTCTGGCAGAGAAACTGGCAGGTAAGACAAACCGTTTAATAATAATGTGCACATTAATAGTGTACCAAATTCACACTGGAAATTATCCTCATAGTGCTACAGTTCTAAGTAGCAAAGTAGTTATATGGGAATGACCATGAGAATATTTAGAATATTTAGCAATAATAATAATAATTATAATAACAATGTATGCATTTATATTGTGGCAAATATTATTCTTTCGTATTATGTGTACAGATTGCAGGATTGCATGTTCAGTAAATCCAAGCTCATTTAAAAAACCCATATATTGTACTGGGTTTGCAATAATAACACATGTGCGTCTGCCTAGGCTATTTCTCCCAATGCTAAAGGTATCCTAAGGACGAGTAGAAATTCATAACATTTGTTATTAATTTTGTATCACTATTCGGGTGAGTACGTTTTAAAGTTAGTTTCTATTGCTGTTGTAATTTCTTGCAATTTATTTCAGGTCCCAGTAGTTTAGCCTTGCTGTCCAGTGATGTCCTGAAGTTTTTAATTTCACATTTGGTAAGTTGTTGACGAGAGAGAGGTGCGTTCAGACTTCCCTACTTTTCACTACACTACACTTTCTACAAAGTAGTGACTGGTTGAACAGGTTAGTATCAAATAGCAGGCAATCTATTTGTGTATGCATCCAGTCCATTCGCTTCATACTTCAGGTTTTCCTACAAAATACTACAGGGTCCAAACCTGTAGTTGGATGAACGGCTTCTGTAGCACTACATGATATTATGTAGTGAAAAGTAGTGCAGTCTGAATGTATCCATGCTTTATGCAACTAGCATTGGGTGTTTAAGTCTCATCCTGCAGAAGACAACTGAAACTGCCCTATAGGACAGTGACTGATTAAGCTTGCAGTGAAAGTGTTAACAAGTAACGTCGTCTTTTCAGAATCCTGGCAATCCACCGGTTGTTATATTGCATTCCATGGTAGCTCTTGAGAAATTTGCGCAAACAAGTAAGTAATTTATTATTATTTGACAAGAAATTACCAATTAGTGTTGGTACACCTTGCCTTAGGGTACTTTAGTTACTGTTGATGAATGTCGCTGTGTTTGCGTCACATCCAGTGTTCAAAATTACCGCTGGCCCGCTTGCCTGGACCATTTCTCCTAATGCTAAAGGTATCCTAAGGGCCAGTAGAAATTCATGTTTTTTTGTAAACATTTGTTATTTGTATCATTATTCGGG
>JAVCKZ010104617.1:0-10716 GCA_034780755.1 Lepetodrilus elevatus
TGCTATCCAGATTACTTGCAAATGTGTTATATGGGGGCTGCTCCTTTCGAGTTGTTCTGTCTGTACTTTCTGTCCGACACATGCGCAGTTACCATGTATCAACACCGCACAGTGTAACTGCGCATGCGTCGGACAGAAAGTACAGACTGAACAGCTAGAAAGGAGCAGCCCCCAGGTCTCGTATTGTGGATAGTCCAAGGTTGGTTAGCCTCAGTTCCTTTTAAGACTCGTTCAGACCTAACGCGGTTACCGTAGCGGTTCCCGCTGCTTTTTCGCCACAGCGGATCGCTCCTTATAGAATCACATTCATCGAGAACTGCATGTTGTTCACACTGACAGATAAAAGCCCACTAGAAACTGTTTAGTTCTGCGGTCCATATACCAGCAAAATGATAGAATATCGTGCGTTTAATGGGTTGCGAACTTGCGTCTTCCGCACACGTTAGGTCTGAACGAGCCTATAGACATACGCAGCATATATCACACGAAAGAGCCGTCGTTGAGTGCGTGTATCGAGGATGGATTGTTCTATTCACTGCAGGGATCGTCGACCGTCCTGCGGATCCGAGCCAGCCATGATCAGACGGATCCTGGCGTGGGGAAAGATATCGTGGAGACTCAGGGATGTAGCGGGGACGACTGCGGCAGTGGAGCTGGACACGCGCTCTGCACCTGCTTCTTGCTGTGTGTCGGCATCGCGCTGAACACGTTTGTAATAATTTAATAGAATGGGATTAAACTGCGTGGTTGAATAACAAAATATGTTTGTGTTGTTTTTATGTCTGTGTGATTTAGCCTAAATATATTGTAATAGTGTAGGCCTACAGAAAAATAGCAAAAAAGGTGGGTATCATAGGCACATTTAATATGCCCAATATTGGACCATTGCCGTGCCATTTAGGAACACATTTCACCGTTGCAAAGTATAGACTCGTATATAAAAGTTATTGAACTTGTACTGACAAATAACTAACTCAGCGATCATCAATCATTAAAATATATGTCATATCATATTAGTTATTCGATACTAAGTGATACATGATAAAATAGGGGAAAATAGGCTAATTTTTATAGATTTTACTCGAATCGATTAAGTAATTTCTTCCGTTGTTTTATGTTCTGGTTGTCGTCATGACATCAGACTGATCCATATCAATCCGAGTACGATGGAAAGGATATACCTTGTAAAAAGGCCTTGAGGGGTGGCCCAATATAGGCTAATATAATGAAGCATGCCTAATACTAACAGTACAGCCCCTTCCGATAGCCTATGCACATTGATTTCCACCAAAACAAACGTTGCAAGAAAAGTAGTATAACTAGGATTTATTATATGTACGATAATAAACTACTTTTATTCTAACGGTCTTCATGCTGGGGTCGATGCAACTGCATGTGAACTGAACATGCTCCAGAGCGTGCCGCTGCTGGACAGGCAGGGAGAGGGTTAACCTACATGAATGCGAAACCGCGGCTCTGTTCATATTGGCCCACAAACAAAATCAAAATGGCTGCGCACATGAGATGAACAAAATATTTAGAGAAACGTTCCAAAGGTGTAATGTTATTTATTTTTGTTGTGATTTATAACACGATATATAGTATGAGGTCGAGTCTTTCATTAATACACAGGTCACTGGTGAGGTTGTTGATAGTCGGAGGATGATGTAATCTGCCATGTACCTTTAGCATAATATTGATGAAAATGTTCAACTTCAACTTGATCTGTTGCTGATGTCATGGATGGGCTCTAACCTTACTTATGAATAAGGCAAAGTCTTGAACGCTTGAATAATCTATGCATTATGTATTTATTATTAAATCCAAAATCATTTAAAGGGATTGACCTCATTTTATTTTAAATAAAAACTAATAATTGCAAATTAATTCACGACTTTCACCTTTTTCTTCTTAAAAATTCACTTGAACGTTACACACATATCAGTTGATTTTCATTCAGAAGGTATTTGATTAGCCAACACGAGACTCAAGTTGGGTTATATTTGCACATGCACATTAGCACCAAAGTTGTTTTAATTTTAAAATAAAACGAGTGTTGAAGGCATTGCTGACCAATCTGAAAAACTGTAGAATATACTGTTGTCTGACATCACAACTCTTGTCCACCCTTATGTACGCGTGCTGGGGTCACGTGGGGTCATGACACAAGTGTAGTGTTCTTCAATTTAATTAAAATTAGATCGAAAGTATCGCTTTAAATATTACTGACATATGCTCAACAACGATCTAACACAATTGCGCTCACACTGTCGTCTGGATGACCTTTGACGTTAATCTCTGTACACTGAGACACTGGGTGTGCTCAATATTGAGGCCTTGCACGGAACAATCGTCGGGTGGCGGAAAACGGTTTGGGTGGCAGAAAACAATGTGATGACGTGAGCAACGGCGGAAAATCCCATTGTCTTGCCACCCACAATGCTGTGTGACGTATTGATTGACGTCGCATGCAACGTCTCAATTGGGAGGCTTGGTTAATGTCAAAGGTCAATCTGACAGCATGTGTAGCACTGATTTTAATATTTGTAATGGTCTTGTCTTTCAGATTGAGCTAAACAATGTTTAAGCAGGTTGCAAAGGGTGTCGTTCTTCTGGCGACGTCGGCTGTGGCCGTTCCCTACACAGTGGCCTTGCTCTGTAATCTTCTCTACGGGTGGCCGCAGACACGCAACAAGTACAAGCGAGCGTTCCACCCGCGGAAAGTCTACCCCCTCAACTTGTACCTCCTCAAGAAGATCCTCAACCTGCAGTATCTCCCTCTCTTGATCCGATGGAAGAAGTTCTATAGGAAAGCTAATCGAGACATTCTCACAAAGGTAGTCTGAACATTTATTTTCATAGTTAATGTACATTCGTCTGATACATTCTCTTTGTGGTGTTGAAATTCTCCAATAATTTACGAATCATTGAAAATGGAAAACCCAGCTTTCAATTGATTTATAAATATTTAAATATTACTAACTAGTGGGACATGAAGAATATGTAGCTGGGTGGTATACACTACTTGTTTCTTCAAATCAAATGCAGATAGTTTCAGGTAAAACATTTCCAGACCAGTATCATGACACGGTATGTCAACTACGGTATCCACATTTAATGCATGTATTTAAAAAAAAATCTATCATGAATATATTTGCCATGGAAATTAAAGTGATGTTTCATTTTCCAGGATGTTCCATATGGACGCAATGGACGGACATTGGATGTGTACAGGCCATTGAGCAACAACCCCACGTACCCCCAAGCGGTGGTCATCTTCGTGTATGGAGGGGGGTGGGGCTCAGGGGACAAGTCCATGTATGGACTGTTGTGTACGGAGATAGCCACCAAGCTGGGCGTCATCGTCTGCTGTCCAAACTACTCCATCTACCCCCAGGTAACATATAGACTGGTCCATCCGCCCTCAATTAATGCTTAAACTGCTCCATCTCCCTGCTAACATATGTAGACTGTTACATCTACCCACAGTATTTTGATCTCTCGAGTATCACTTCAGAGTATCCAAGGTCAAACCTTTCCCAAGGAGTCCATAATGTGTCGCCTCAGAAGTTGGCCTGGGGTGCGTTCAAGCTAGAATATGTATCAATATGTATTGCTATGTAGTGCTACAGAAGCCGTTCAGCCAGCACGCGTAGCAATACGTATTAATACTTTTCACTACGGGTCTGGAGGCCGTGCGCTGTGTAGGAAAAGCAATACGCACGAAGCCGTTCAACGAGCAATATATGTAGGGAAAAGTATTGTATTCATGTGTATTCCATCTTGAACGCACCCCTGGTGTATCACATTCTGGACTCTGTGGGAAAGATTTGACCTTGGACACTCTAAAGTGCAGATGTGTTGTTGTTAGGTAGGTACAGTGCACTCGCCATACTCACACTGTTGCATTTGTTTGCAGGGCTACGTGGATGACATGATTCAAGATATCGTGCACACTATGAGCTGGGTCCACGACAACATCCACACATACGGCGGCGATCAGGTGAGAAACAACCTCTAGAGATCCAGTCCTCATTTCCAACATGTAAACACTTTAAAAAATCTTGTCTATTGGAAATGATAGTTGCAAATGGGTGAAAGATTCCCGCAGTGACGTTAAACTCCATGTATACACTCACTCGCCATTGGAAATGCTACCAGTCTCTCTCTCTCTCGCTCAGCACTTGTGTAGGTTTATCGTTTTACAAATAGACTTATTATTATTCCTAGGGTAAAATAATGCTTGTCGGACACTCGGCTGGAGCTCATCTCGCCGCCATGGCCATCCTGGAACTCCTGCACGACGAGAGAATCCAGGCCATCAGGAAGAGACAACTCCAGTTTGTTGACGAGCATTACGCAGGCTCCAACAACAGCAACAATGGGTCGGAGTCGTCGGAATCCTTCGCCGTGGTCAGTGACAACGGTGAGCAGCAGACCATGGAGACAAGCGGAGCCACGAGTACGTTTGAAGTCCTCAACGGCCAGCAGACGTCTGGAGGACCAGACGCGGCAGCAGAATCAATATCATCTGGAGGAGAGGCGGGGTCAGTACTGCAGTCCATGGACTCTTCCACTGGCGGAGCTGACCGTAGCGACGGCCCGTCCACTGCTGGGTCATCCAGCGGCCAGTCTGCCGGGGCGAGGAAGGGTGACGGCGGACCGGGAGGGACTCGGGACAGTCTGGAGGATGACGAGGAGGATGATAGCGGGGATGACGACTCGGTGGTCACCGTCAAACCCAAGGAGATCGAGAAGCACGCCACACTGGCTAACTCCATACACGCATTTGTCGGTGTGTTTATATGTAATAGTTGCCATTTTCACATACTGCTGCAATCTTGTTGTAATTGCTGCGAATGGTGTGGTAATGTCAGCTTCATTAAATATCTATCCATTTTCACAATGTTGAGTTACCAGCCAGTGGACATTCCATTTAGTATAAGCATTTTCTCGAAAATTACATTTCTGATTCGATATTGATAGGATGTGCTGGCTGTAGCATGGCAAATCAGTTATCATCCTTGGTCTGTCAGTACCAGTTAGTGCTCGCAGGCTTACTGCAACATTAAGCAACATTGGATATTGTGGGTTTCCTCCTGCCCTAAACTGACAAGCCATGATATGTGAAATAATATTGAAAGAGGCTGTAAACCCCAATTAAACAAATAAATAACATAGTATGAGCCCCTGGCATGTACAAGCTATGATGTTAGTGAAATAATCTTGAACAAAGGTATTAACAACAATTCAACCAACCAAATCCCAATATTGAGATGATGATGATGATGATGGAGTCTGTCCATGTTTGTTTCTAGGCCTAGCTGGAGTATACAACATATCAGATCACTATGAACATGAAGCCAGCCGTGGGATTGAGGATGTTTCCAAAATGGGGCGGGCAATGTACGGCGAGGACCACTTCAACAGGTTCTCGCCTACGTACATTGTTAGAAACCTGGGACAAAGTATGCAGTGAGTAGCTTCTCAAGTCATTCAACCAAACAGCTGGGCATCGCTTCTCCGAGCTCTCGTATCTACTATAAGCACTCTCGTAGCAATCTCTTATACATAGTCGCTGGGCACTTACGAGAGTGCTATGGTCTCATCGTGGGTACGCTGGGCACTTACGAGAGTGCTATGGTCTCATCGTGGGTACGCTGGGCACTTACGAGAGTGCTATAGTCTCACCGCGGGTAATGAGAGCTTTGAGAAATGATACCCTGTTCTACACAGATGTGAAGCATGACTGTTCTATCCGGATTAAATTCTATAGTAATAGTCTACATGAAATGCTTTTGAAACTAACTAATATTGTTGCTTTCTGATCCAGTTTACCAAAGATGGTGCTCATTCATGGAACAGAAGACACGGTGGTGCCTATGTCTTCCACACTGACATTCAGCCAGGCACTCAGTGAAATTTTTTGCGATGTGACAGTTCGTACAGCGATGGGATGTAACCATATAGACCTTATGATAGACCTGATGGAACCGGACAGACCCTTTTACAACACTGTCATGACTACGCTAATGGAGACGGCCGAAGAAGTGTTTTGATTGGAGGATACTTCTGTCGTGTGTTGTGATGTAACCGAGCCAGTATGCGAACAAATGAGTGTGAAGGGTACATGCGTATCAGTCGGGGTAACCATGAGTTCAAGAGTTCCCCCGCCGTCTTTAGCAAGTTTGTCCAGCGGACTGGCGCACAAGTGTGAAACGCATTTCAAGTAACCACAGCTTTTGTTTAGCTGCTTCTTCAGATGTCCAAGTCAAGAGTTGCTCAGTCTTTTTCTTTACGACATTGCTGAACTGTAAGTTTGATAGGTCTGTGGGTTTATAGGGTGTTTACTGTTCCGTGTTCTGAGGAAACAATGCTGAAAATATGGGGGCGATTCCAAAATAATTTATAGTTGTATTGATTTGTGATCTCATTACTTACCTGCCAACATGGGACTTCAGTTGTTAATTAACACCAGATGTCTGTTTCCCAGCACTGCGGGCAAGGACTAGCCCTATAACCTTACACTCAGCCACCAGTCTGTTCCTTCAGTACAAGTGTCAACGCTAACAAAGCATGGCCAGGACTGACGTTTTTAACATTTTACGTATTGAGTTTATGTTTTGTGCATTTGGGAGACGTAATTTTGCATGATTGACTGTGATAGTGTATCTGTATTCTTTGATTTCATTCTCAGGATCCCTGTACATGGAGTTGTGTGAGCAGACGTGCGTGTTCTAGGATCGTGTATGGTTATTTGCCTAAAGATGTTGTGAACCGTTCATTGGTATATTCAGTATTTATATCATTATTCATATAGAGACACACTGGGGAGTAAACTATGGAAGATTCCTATCATGGACCCATTGCTTCTAGAGACGAAGTCACATTCCATTCAAATATATATGCACATCATTGTATAGAGTGAAAGTCTTAGTTTTCTAGTACCGATCGAATGACTAATTATTGTAAATATTTTTGTATTTTATAATTTTACAATCCGTTGTAGGAATTAATGAATGTAATTGTAGAAATCCTAGATAATAGTTCAGATTTTGTAATCTTGTAAGATGTCTTTCAAGCGATATATATTAAACACATGTATCTCCCTCTTGTAACAAGCAACAGCTTGGGATCGAAATTGAGAAATGCATCACTGGTTGAGGTACCGGTACTTAGTGTTTGTGACCAGCATAGTTTAGGGCATTAAAAAGGTTAATCACGATTCACGCCACACACTTTGGTAACCGATTCATTTGCTGTATTCCAGGAATCCCCGACTGTATGTACTTGAGAGTATGTGTCTAATGCCGGTGTAACATCAGTTTCTAGGAGTGTCTTACTTGCCTTTCAAATCTGTTAATGAACAGATCTTTTTGTTATGTTACTACACAATTCTATGTAGTACTGCGAATTTGCAAGTTTTCCGTGGGTCATATTCCTGAAGCTATCATTAGCATTTATGAAGGAAAATAGAACTTTTTGGGCATCATAAATATGTTCCCACACAGTCAAAAGATTGAATGATGTTACGTATATGATAACTTCAGGAATATTGCCTCAAGACCGTGAGATATGTTGCGAGTCGCCCAGGAGAGTTCATGAGATATCACTTCACCATCATCATCATAATACACAGCAGTTCTAAAAGAACTTTCAAATTTCTGTAGTTGTAGTTAGAAGATCAATCTCCACATGGAATTTCACCAGTGTACATTTTCTATAAACCAGACTAAACATATAATTTGTCATCAGTGCTACAATTTTAAAGAAAAACTTACTACTACAGTAAACCTCGCATATAACGGACTCATTGGGACCGGCTATTTCTGTCCGTTATATGTGAAGTCTGTTATATGCATATGCCGCAATTAGCGTTAGACGGGACCTGGGACTTCAGATTCAGTCCGTTATATGCGAGTGTCCGGTTTATCTGAGGCCGGTATATGCGAGGTCTACTGTATATACCATTCCATGGCTTTGTTTTGATTGAAATAGCTGTCAGCAAACTTTGCGTGACATCTTTGATTGTCAATAGATTACATGAATGCATGGAAAACTTGGCTTACTTGTGAATACAGTGTTAAATAACAGTGTTAATAACCAGATAACTACACGAAACTATGGCAACCATTACTGGCATTACCAACAAATTGCAGAAACATTTTGTTTGCCATGAAAATGAAAAGTAAATTGCCTAGTAACATTCTGGGTGAATTATTGATTGACAACAGTCACAGTGCAGATGTTCACAAATTAAATTAATTCATAGAATTTGAAGCCCATTTCCTAGGGCAAATATTGTAATACAATGTAACAGACAATTATTGCTAACAGCCCCTTCAGAGATGTCATAGGACAGTTTAATTGGTGCCAGTGATTGATGGTCACAAAGTAATTGCCTGTGCTTTATAATTGTAGTCAAATGACGGACTGGCAATAAGAACTCGCCGACTTTCACCTAAAGTTTGTGAACCATGAAAATAAAATGATTTTCCTATTCAATTCTATTCAGGGCTTTGGATACAGTGAACGAACAGAATAAATAGGTAGTATTTTTTAGATGCACAATGTGACTATCAATATTATGACTACCATGTGATTGTCTCTGTATTGTACATGACTACGATGCGACTATGGAGATATTGCACGTCACCCTTGAGACTGACCTATAGGGCAAGTTCATGACAGCAGGATTGGTTCGCACTACCATCCCACTGCTACTACTGGGTGGCACATGAGATGATGGCTGGCTGACAACCCTCACTGGAGAAAGGTTTGGTCCTGCAGTCGAGAGAGGCGAGTGCTGATTGGCCGACAGCCTGCTGGGAGAATAGTTCATTCCACCGTTGGGTGGGTGAGACGAGCTGGACAGTCTGGACTGGCCACAATTTGACACACTGGAGAAGTTGCTTGAGCTTTTTGGGATGTGAGGAGGCGGCGGGGGCTTGCTGGGCGCAATATTGTTTTTGGTGGTGGGTGGAAGGTGCTTGCTTTGGCCGTTTGAGATAATCTTCTTCACTTTCTTACTGATGAAGCGCCCACTGGGTTTGATTTCTTTCGTACTGAAAACAATACAACATACAATCACTGGATAATACAGGACGATGGCTTCAGAAAACAAACTGAATCCATAATTATGATTATCCACCACTTTGTTGCTATACATATCGATATAACTACATACAATCACTTTATAATATAGTACTAGAGCTGCCAAACAAAAAAATAATAATTATTATGATTTTCCATCATGTAGTTGCTATATGATGTTAATCATCATATAGCAACTACATGATGGAAAATCATAATAACAGCTTTACGAAGTGAAGAATGTAGGGCGGAGAACCAACAATTATTTATTTTTAACCCTCTCCATGCTGGATTAGGCAGATAGATTATAAGGGCATCTCCAGTTGCCTCCAGCATGGAGAGAGTTAATACACTTTTCTTGGAAGCATGCCAAGTGTTAAGTTTGCCAATATTAATTACATTCAAACAAAACATGTCAACGTATAATTGTTTACGGATGACGGACGAGGGGCGCTGAATGGTCTCGAGACGAGAATGAATCAAATAGGACAGAATTTCATGGGATTCGTATACCAACATTTAATCCAGTCACAGACATGAATTATTGCTCTGGAGAAATTATACAGTATTACGCGCACGATGAAATGATGGCTGCGCACGGTAAACGCCGCGTATGATGAAATGACGACTGTCCGTGGTAAACATGATAAGCCCAGCAGCCTTGCTCAAGACAGCTTACCTGTCTGATTTGATTTACAACGAGGAACACGGGGGAAATGTTTACGAGAACAACACTAATCCGGCGGCCGGTCTTAACGAATCTTCTTGTCTGAACACTACACTCAGAACATGTTTATTGGAAATTAACGCCCACACAGTAAAAATTAGCATGCTTTCGAGCATGGATTAAAATAAAATAAATGTGCATATTATTATTATTATCATTATTATTATTACGGTATTATTATTACAAAAATAATATTATCTTTATTAAAACAAAAAAGAACAAAATAAATATGCACATTTTAATTTTTAAATATTATGATGATGATGATGATGATAAAAATAACATTATATTTATTAAATATAATTTATAACCAGGTCCTATTTGGCAGTGAAATCAACAACGTTGTTGTTGAAATGTACTCTTGTGACATAATCCGTTACAAACAGACTCCCGACTCATGAAAAGATCTCGGAGAATCAATACAGTATCTGAAGACCTGCGAGTCATCTTCGCGCTAATGCCGGATGAATCGAGAGGAAAAATCAATGCCGCGGACAGAAATAGCTGCAGAACGATATGAGCAGCTATATTTAGCTCGCGGATGAGCTGCGTTTTCCCATTTACGTAAGGAAGCACACAAATCAACATATCTGAGATTTGCCAAAACGGATACGTGAAAATAGAAAATAACCTATTAGTTAATAGTGGGGAGTCGGTTAAATAAAGAAAACAGGATAAATATTTTGTTTTGAATTCATGTATGTTTTGACATTGTAAATATTTCCAATATTGTAAAGATTTCATAATTTACTGGACGCCTATTGTTAGTACTATAGTTTGGCATGAAATGCATTGACCCCCCTATTTCGTAGATTATCACGGTAAATACTTCATGGAATGAAAAACAAAAAAACTCCATTTTCTAATTTCATTTGACCTAACCAAAATTAAAAAAT
>JAVCKZ010104628.1:0-10715 GCA_034780755.1 Lepetodrilus elevatus
CATGCGTTATTACATTTGCTACCGTTAATAACGCACTGTCAATGTTAATAACGCACGGGTCAATGTTAGTAATGCACTCCTGACAGTGTATTACAAGAAAAGAAGAGACACATGTTATAGTTTGAGTGTACGCCCTGGAGGGATATATGTCAGAATATTAAATCAAATAATGTTCCCCCCAATTTGTTGTTATTTATTTATAAGGATTGACTGGAATATTTGTTTGCGTTCATCGAGGTATAAAAGTAAAAACCGCTGTACAAACTTTTGTATGAACCTCTTCGCGGATTCATAGTTTGGACTTCGGTTTTTACATTCATACCTCGATGAACGCAAAACATATTCCAGTCAATCCTTAAGTAACTAGCAGATACGCACCAGATTTGATCTTCGATATTTTCAGCATCTTCTTTCCATCCTCCTCCACCGTGTTACTGTTGAGAGACGGGAACAACGACTTGATCGCTTTGTGCATTGCCGTCCGCGCCTCCTTGTCGCACGTGGCCTGAAATAGTACATAGAGGATTTACAATGTGTTTCCTCGAATACCAGGATACGGCGGACTAGATGCAGCAAGCCTGCCTCGTAACCCAAAGATCCCAGGTTTTGGTCGTGCCATCTTGTATCATATCGTGCTTAGATCCACACAGCTGTGAATGGGTACCCAGCAGGATAAGATGGAATTGCTAATGTAAACCTTCCAGTGCCTTAAATATCAGCTTGGATTGTATACTCACCAGGGAGTTGAGAATGTGAAAATAAAGCAATATAGTGCTGCAAGTTTTCACAATTCCAACGAATAAAATTTAAATATTAAATGAGCATCTGACCTGTATATAGACGGTGGCCTTCTTATCTGGGTCATCCAGTAGTTTCCGCAGTTTATCCTGGTCATCTGTACACAGCGCATCTGTGTTGACTGGCTCACTGCCCTGGGGAACATACACGATGTTAGTACTGACTACATTTATCAATAATAATAAACATGACACAACTTAAAACTTTAATTCTCATTGTTTTCAATATATTTCTTTTCAATATATTTCTTTCATAATTACAACTCAAGAAATATCACAATGCACATTTGAACTGGACATCAAGGAAAGATGCTAATCTGAGTTTCCAAGATATACAATTTGAAAGTAAACATATTTTATTAAAAAAGTTGTAATATCTCCATTTAAATGTGGAAGTATCCGTTGCTTGTACATTAACCCTTTAGGCACAGACATTGCTATTTACAGCATATCTGGTTGCCTTCAGCAGGGAGAAGGTTAAGTGAGAGATGATCAGTCATGTGGGCATACTACAATGTAATTATTCAATGATAGTTTATGGATGAGTTCCAAATGCATTTAATGTATGTAACATCAGTGTTCAAATTAATAGGGGGTCTGGGGGTCATTTGAAAATCTGCAATGTTAACGGTATCTGTGACCCCCAGAAAATTATAGATTTTACGACCATTAACATTGGGCCTATTTTCTTTACTTTGAACACTGTAACTTAGTTTCCATTTTAATAGAAATTATTTACTTTCTTTTCCTGAACTTGAGGAATTTCTCTCGTCGTCAGTCGAACTGTCGTCCCATTCTCATCAATTTCATTCACAATGAAATCAGAATACCTAAAATGGAGAAGGAAATCAGGACAGTTAAAAATCATTCAAATATTATAAAACTAAAGTACTTTCCCTTGATCAAATCTTTTTTTTTCACATCCAAAATTCTTTGAAGCACAATACAACACCTCTCTGTAAGGTAAATTATTTGTGACTTCCTTTTTACATACAGTGTTCGAAATTAGCACTGGAAACCTACTGGCCCTACTAATAATGATACAAATAACAAATGTTTACAAAAAAACATGAATTTCTACTGGCACTTAGGATACCTTATCATTGGGAGAAACGGCCGGGCAAGCGGGCCAGCAGTGATTTCGAACACTGTTTACATGACTACATTTTCCACGGCATGGTTGGTTAAGTATTCTAATAAAAGAAAGAATGATAAGACCTAAATCTTACCTTTGCTTAATAATGCCACTAAAACCTTCATGACTGCCGATATATTGTGTCAGTCCCACATCAGTCTCGCTCACAACTTTGGATGGTGCTACATCAGTTGTCTCCCTTGATGTGCAAGTTTCTGACAGATTTGTCCCCCCTTGTGGACACTCTTTTACAGATTCTGTTACTTCTTTCAAAACCTCTTCTCCGTCTTTCTTCGGAACATCGGTTTCTAATTTCTGTTTTTTACTCAAAGGAGCATCATCATCAATGATGGGATTGGTTGCCATAGTGATCAGTTACTGTGGAAATCAAATAGATTTGTAGCTTTCCATTATTTATTTTAGTGGGAAGATGCAAGTTTTCTATGTTAATGTTGTTTATGGCAGGAGGAAAACTGCAATACCCTTGGTGGTAAATGTTGCAGTAAACCTGTAAATACCTGCTGGTGACTGGTACCGATAAATCAATTTAGAAAACTGCAACATACAATTCATTGATTGTGCTAAAAATAATTGGTGATCTTTTGAGAATTTAAATTACGTTTCAATCTAATACTTATCTCTAATGACTCTAAAGCTTGTTTTCTTAAATAGGGAATTAAAGCTAAGATGCTATTGCTACTCCAAGTCTCCCACTAAGGAAGTTAAGGGCATTGTAAACTATCATTTTTAGTGATAGAGTTATTAACACTATCGCCAGTAACGTACATTTCACTTTGAAAATTACGGTCCCAATCAACGTAACTGTAATGAGCCAGATTTCCCCAAAACTGCACACATCCTTATATTTCGACATTGACCTTGAAGATAAATATATATTTGATATTTTAAGGCTATAATTTATGCTAAAGCTTGAAAATATATCAGTAATTATTTTGATCAAAGTTACTGCAATGTTTTTTACCTTTGTGCCTTGGACACGCATATAATCGCATACTGAAAACGTATGGGATGTATGTCAGAATAATTTGTAGTATTAAAATAGAGCTGAAGTTATGTACTAGTGAAAAAACAAACACATATTGCATTTATTTTACATGTAACGTGACAATACACTCCCATATTCACTGTACTGGAGTTGGGACAGTAACGTATCTTTCATTTTGACCTATTTAAGGTGAAAATACGGTATAACGAAATAGGCCAAGAACCCGAAATTATCATGTAATAGTTTCCCCTAGGTGAGCAATTCAATAATTCCTCAAGATAAGAAATATCAATGCATTACTTTTTCTGCTAGGTGCCTGGGACATCAATGGGCCCTCATTATAGATTCTGGGTGATTGCACTTTTGGTAAATTTCTTGTTGGTTATGTTTTAAATTGTTTTATTCACTTGGATTCCTGTTAAAGTCAGCTTGATCCAGTCGCATAACGTCCTGTGCCGGATATCTCAACAACTGTTGAATTTATTATCATATTAACGATAGTTCATAGATTATGTTAGGTCAGTGTCACAGATTCCAGACGCATTAGCCAGGAGTTCCTCCTCAGGGAGTTGTATATTCCTCAGGGAGTTAAGAAGGAGAAATGAGAGCACACTGATCCATTAACTGTGGTAATAATGTAGCAATATGAGCACAATTCAATTGTGCGCATTGATTATTTCGTGTGGTATAAATGTGCATGATATTATTAGTATTTCTATACTTTATGTTTTAACACCTACCATATACAAATATTCCTGGAAACATTTATTATTATATTTAGCTATTCTCTCGGGGGGGGGGGGCGATACCATAAAAGCTGTTCACCAAGTTTATATTATTAATAATTTCCTCATATGCCATAATTTCAAAATTAGTCCTGTCAATTCAAGACAATATTATGTTTGCTAATATGTTCTGTGTTCTGTTTGTAGTAGTTTCCGTATGAATTTGACCTTTTTGACATTATCAATTATCTAGGAATTAAATATTCATCTTAATTATGACATTATTGACATTACAGGCTAACAAAACAAATAGTGTGAGTTGATATCTTCATTGAAGTGAAGCAATTAGTGGTTTTTATAAAGATTTTTAACTAGACTTTATATTTTTGCTAGAATATTGTAGTTGCAATGAAAGTGCTGTAGTAGAGGGTAATTTGTTTTAAAGCTAGAATAATTTATTTACATGACATTTCTGATCACTGTAATGTAGACATTAAACTATTGTTACACTTTAATTTAATTCTAATTCACTCTTTCATATAAATCTGCAATTATTTAAATAATTGTAATCTTAAACCAATTTCTACATTTGACCATTAACATGATAACTAGTTAACAGTATTCGCTCAAGAATACATCCATGTACATTAATTATTGTATTCTGGAAGATAGAAGGGTTAATGTCCATCCTGTTACAACCAGCTTGGCAGCCATTTTGTTTTACCCATAATATGATCCCTACATAATTTAGACCTGTGTGTATAAACCTGCTTGTACTAACCAGCAATATGACTGTTAGTAGTTCATGCATTTTAGTAACTTTGTCCCAGTATAACATTTATATTGATCCTTGTCAAAGATGTTGTGTGACAACTTTTTTAGAGTTATCTTTCCTGGAATTTGTTTTGCCATTTTTTTTTTCTTTCCATTTTTTTTTTTGGAAATATTTTTTCCCCATGATTTGAAAAAGAAATGTTTTTGACAAGGACTGCATTTATTTACATGTTCAATAGATGTGGATTTGTGGTGTGCAAGAGTAGACTGACCTTAGTTTAGTGTTCATCCATCGCTATCTGTATGTTCCAGTCAGCTCGTACCAGACAGGTACCGTCCACTACGGTAAGTGGTCATCCGTCAGCTCATGGGTGGCATCTATGTTGTACAATGTCCAGCACAACATCTCATCATCTCACAAATAATCCTCTCTCTATATCTTTATGTATATCACTTCATTAACAATTTCTTATTCAGTTGTATGTGTAAGTATGGGCATGATTTCTTCGCTTCTATGAATTTAACATTTTGTTCTCCACTGATTGGTCAAGCTTGTAAGTGCTTGCGGAATTATTCACTCAATATATAATGCCATGCACTACCTTTACATTTTTTATTATTTTGTTATTAATTTAGTATGGTTTAGTGATACATAGCCTTTGGGTTCTGTATTCCCCGCCTACTACTATACACAGTATATATATTTTTAAATATATTTTTTATATTACTACAGATGTAATTTATTATTTAAAACAAAAATTGAAATGTTGACATGTCTGTTTCTTGATTTAACATGCAGATTTTTTATGATGTGGTTTAGTTTTAAATCCCAGTTTTCTATTTTCTGTATTTGTATGTTCATAGTGTTTTCTATAGAATCTGAACCAAAACCATCTGGGATTTTTTTTTTATCAATGTCAAGCATGTTGAGGATGCAATTTCTTAATATTTCAACTTTGTAATTGAATATAATTTCATACATGAACTAAAAAAAGAAAAAAGAAGCTTAGAAGTATTGTTGTAAGAGCATGTTTTTATACCAAATTTCAGCTTGCAATAATACTTCAGTATACAATTAACAAAATAATATACATATACTTCTATTTGTCTGCTGCATAGTTTTATGCTTCTGAAATAGTTTTTCAATGACATTGGTGATTATCTGAAATGTTCAAGCCTACCATACTTCATAGTTTCTTCCCATGTGTATTAAGACTATCTATGATTTATCACAATTCAATATCTGTATAAATACATCATGCAAGCTAGTGATGTTCACATGAGTTTAATCAGCACTTTAAATTAGTCAGAGAACCACCATTTTACTGACAATCAAATCTTAAATAATTATGCTCTTCGAAACTGTCATGCATGACACTGGTAATTATTTGAAATTACCCAATCATGCTGTTTCATCCCATATTTTAGATACTTTGACTTCCCCACATCTAAAAACAAAATAAATGCCAGTAAAACTGATGACGTGCACATATAAACCTGTCATTCTAGAACACATGCTTTCCCGACAGTGATAACACATCAGATGAAATCTTTCTGGGTTATGTAAATAACATAAGTTTTTGTAGTGTTACCACTGTCAGGTGAGAATATCTAGAACCTGGATAACGCTCCATCTAGCAGACTAATGACACAAGGGAGATAAATCACTCTGGTTCCTCATTGAGACTCTTTGACTCCCCCTCACAGCGTCAGCGTCCAGTCTCAGCCAGCGCATCCAACGCCAGTCTCAATAAGGAGAAGGTCACCAACAAGGGTTTGTCAGGTCTGAATAGCGAGGAGATAAAGATCATACGTCGCATCAAGGAGGAGGAACACAGGAAGGGGGGCTGGGTCCGCATCTTCCCCACGCTCGACTCCTGGGAAATATACTCGTAAGTTCAACCATTATATTGAGTTCTTCATCTGACATTCTTGTCAAATACAATTTTTATATATTTCTTTTTAATGCGTTTGTTTTTATGCAATTTGTAATTATTTTATTTTCGATTTGTACATTTTTAAAACATTAATCGGTGAAGATGACTTTTTTTTTTAACAGATTTACAGATCATTAAAGAAAATCTTAAATAAATTTCCTACACTGTTTTTGATAATAATATTTCACTCATTACGTTATCATGTTTGATTAGTATATATTGAATTATTGATTTACAAATATTCTTTATAATATTAGTGTGGTCACATATGGATTAACTATTCCCGCTGAAACATATTTTGATACGCCTAATGGATAAGTGTTAAAATGTTAAATGACCGTACTCATCTGGTAGTCATCCCCTTTAGTTATTTAGAATATTGACTGTTTACAACTAAGTATTTGTACTAAGACTTGTATGTCTCTTTTTCAGTCCTTTCCTTCAGTTCAACACAGCTCACAATCAAATGTTACATCAAAAACTTTATCCAGAAAGGTCAGTATCTAGTTTAGCTGTTATTCCCTTAGCTCAATTACAAACAGTTTTTATTAATTATTTTGTCTAATATATCCATAGTAAATTGTGTGAAATAGAAATAACATTTATTTTTCTTGTATATTTTACTTTCAGACATAAGAACAACTTTACAAGGGTTACAGTAGCTGGTGCAGCGTCCGTTGCCGCGAGAACACGGTTAGTTTTCATGTGTCGTAGATCTAGCGTATAATTTATTACCTGCGTTTCTTTTGTCTTGCTGGCTAGCCATTTTTTTCTGGTTCGAGAGTATGGTCACGTAGCGGCAAAGTGCAAAATACAAAAACACGGTGGACTTGGCTCAGTCTACTCAGTACCAAATGGTTGTCGGACAGCCCAGTCTAGCCGAGTCTCGAAATCCTAGGCGTCGTACGCTGCTCACGAGAGTATGTGATATGCGTGCGCAAAGCGGCTAGCCGGCAAAAGTGAAATCGAGCAGCCCTATAGGGCGTGAAAGTAATGGTGGGAACCTCATTGTGAAACTGACTTCCGGAGGCAGGAGGCTCCTAATAATGAGAACTACTACTAGAATAAGCGGCAAGCTCATATAACTGCGCATTCATTAAGAACCAGTTGAGAAAAACCATTGTTCCCATTGTTACGTCATGAGTATTGTTCCTACAGTCTACTGCATGTATAGTGGTGTATGTGCGAAGCGCAGAGCAACACATTTGCACTAGTTTACGTGCTGCCCCCACCACTGATGCGCCCTATTATCTTCTTTCTATATTTGTGGTTTTCTCAGATACTTGCATGGTCTATTGCTAATAATTTAGCTAAAAAAGTTTTTAGAAGCATTTTAAATTTTTATTAAGTTTATGATTAGAATACAATATATTCAGTGAACATGTTTTCTATTTCAGAACCGGTTATCTGCAAGTCACTGGACGAAACCCTGGAAAGTCGGACGCAGAAGTATGACAATATTTAATCAACATGCATGGTGGATTTCTACTGTGGAATAACCTATCGATAATTAACAGTGTTGATCTTTCCATTTTGTGTTATTCAACAATTGTAACGTCCTAGGCAGACAATGACAAGATCATCAAGATGTTTTTCAGCTGTTTTCCATTAAATATTGTGTTGAATAATTAGAAGAAGCAACACGAGATACAAGTGATTACGGAAAATATATTTCCTCGTAAATTTAATATTCCAAGTTCCTCAATGAACTGTGAACCTCAATTTCACTCAAGACATGTTTTCCGTAATCACTTGAATCTGGTAGAGTATATTCTCTAAATGTCATAATGTTTGTTTCATCATGAGGAAACAAAGAAAGGGGAGATAATCACATTAACTCATGACAGTGAAACTCTAGCGGCGGTTCTTTTGCCTAAATCTGCTAGCCACTTTGGCTGGTGCAAGAGTATATCAAATGACTGCGAAAGTGCAAATAAAACAACTCGGCTGACTTACCTCCAGCCAAATGCACCGGTCACCAGATAGCGGCGCAATTTGGCTAGCCACAGGGAAGCATGTAAACGGCACATGCCAAAGCCAGACAATTTAGGCAAAAGTAATGTCACTTCTAACATCAAGGCATGAATGCCAGTCAGCTAAGTAAAACAAAAAGTGGTGTTTATATTATGATCTCCGTCATCCTAGAAATTAATGGATTTTATTTGATGTACGCATGGGCAACTGTTATCCCTGGCCTAAATTTATTTCAGCAGCAGAGGAGTATTGAGTTGTACGCCCAGGCAATGCTTAGAACACGACTGTACGAACGCCGCCTGGGGCATCGCAAAAAGAAGAAAAACAAGAAGGGCAAAAAAGGCGTAGTGTCGGCCAACAGCGGTAGGGAAAATCATTCCGATTTATCTCTGTATTAACAATTTCAGAACCATTATCAGAAGCTTAGATTCTTCCTGCCCTAACCTTAGACGCCATGATATGAGTGAAAGAATCTTGAAAGTGGTTGTGAACCTCAATTATTAAAATATAATAATAAATAAAAAAACATTGAGTTTGGGTTTAGAATCCGGGGCCCCTATTCTCGAAACCTCTTAAGATCTTCTTAGCTTAAGAACGTGAATAGCTCATGCTATAGGTATATCCTTAAGATAAAGTTAAGAACGTTCTTAGATTAAGAAGATCGCAAGAATGTTTCGAGAATAGGGCCCCAGATTCTTTCACTCAACGTAGAATATAGTGACAAAGAATTGTTTGAGTGAGTGATTATGGAGTTTATCGTTGCTGCGGGAATTTTATATATTCAGTTCTATATTTTATATATATGATACTTAGAATATAATGGCATATATGTTTTTGATCATTTATTCACAATGGTATTGTTACGTTACCCTCTTGCTCTGCTCGCAGCAACCAAATCCAAGCTGGCTCAAGGACTGGCTGAGGACATGGAAGATAATCAGAATCACGAGGAATCCGGGGAGGAATCGGAAAGTCCGAAACCTGAGCACACGCTGACAAGTTCTGTCAATGATGACGAAAAGGTCGTGGCAGTGGAGGAAGTGGTCTCAGCGACCCAGACAGGTCAAGGCGACCGTGCGCTAGAAGGGGTGAAGGTCGCGGAGAAGCCTGTCCGACCTTCAGTGGAAGCAGAACGAGCAGCCGAGGAGAAGCTTGTGGAACTTGAGCCCGAGCCCGAGTTGGAACCGGAAATTAAGCTCAATGTGGTCGAGCTACTCATGCAAGGCGGAACCCTCAGGTTATTCTCCCTAACTATACAGACCTTCTAAAATATTCTATGTAGTATGTCAGCTCGTAATTCGTAAAAAGAAATAATAATTGTTTTCTTCTTTTATTATTATTTTTCTATGCAATTTCTAGAGTGTTTTTATTTTTAACATTTTAATTTTATTTTTATTTTTTTTAATATTTTTTAAAAAAATTTCTTTTTTAATATTTTAACATTTATTTATATTTTTATATTTTTTTTTAATTTGTGTTAATAATCTTTTTTATTTCTTTATAGATTCTACCATGTGCTATTCTTTATCTTCTTAACTGCTTGATTTAGTAATGACTTTAAACCCCAAATCAACCAACCAACCAACCTTGTCACATTTCCTTTCAGCAAAGTGCAGGCTAGATCAGCGTTTGCAATGTACTTGATCCGCGTACAACAACGACTGATCACTGATGATAGCGCTCTTACACAAGAAGACGCAGAGGCACTCAATGAACAAATGGTGGGTACTGAGTGGACTGGGTATTCCATGGTTATCCCCCTTGCTAGTTCAAGAGATCGCACTTGCAGAGCATCACTTTAACATTAAGGTCAAGAGATCTCACTTGCAGACCATCATTAACATGAATTGAATACCTTAAACCTTCTCCCTGCTGAATAAAATCAAAGTGTTCTATTTCTGCATGTGATCGGCAACTTAAGTCGCCTTCAGCAGGGAGAGGGTTAATGTAAACCTGGCAGCCCCTGGATGTTTCAGCTAAAAACACAATAGCCCATTCTCACCCCTATGCTCCACACACCAGTATCGCAGATGACATTGATGTAAGTAAATGCTTAACAATAACTTACTCGCTGTCCTGTAGGATTTGGTGCTGAGATTCTTGAAGCGGGCGGCGGTCAACCTCCAGCAACAATTCAAGGTCATCGTTCCGAGTCGCAAACTGCCGTTGTCAGATCGCAGGCGAATACTGGCCAAACAACTCGGAGACTTTGTGCATATCTATAACAAGGTACTTGGAGACTCTTTTGTTATATGAGTCATTCTCAAAAGATGCCACTTTTTGGAGCGTCAAAAAAATAAAAATAACTATTGAAATTCAGAACTTTAATTATCTGTAGTGCATGTTACAATATTAAAGGTATGTGAT
>JAVCKZ010104639.1:0-10715 GCA_034780755.1 Lepetodrilus elevatus
TAGAAAATGGTAGCCTGCGTATTTTCACGAAAATGGGAGTCAAATACGCGCATTTTGCGCGTCAGGGCGAACCCTGCTTAACATCAAGTGTATCAGAGTATAGGTAATAATCTAACGTAGACTTATGTTCCACCTGTCTGTCCCAAGGGGTTGAGAAGGTTTAATGAGTGCACACTGATCCGTTGACCAGGGTACTAATAGTAATACTGTAGTGCTTTGACAAGCTCCTTATGTATGGAGGCTAGCACGATATAAATACATATTATATTATTATTATAGTGCTATATCTAGAGTAGAGCTATGTGCCAACAATGTCTAGGTATATAATATGTAGGTAATGTATGCATAGTGCTATATATAAAGTGTATGTCACATTCTTAGAGTGTGTGCTTTGACTTGTAATGGGATGATTTTATTTATGGTAGCATTAAAAACTTTCGTCGTCAGAAGTTTAAGATATTGAATAAGATAACGTAATTATTAAATTTATACATGAAATACAGTCAAGATATGTAAAAAGTTTAGTCCAAGATGAAAAGTAGAAGTGACTAAATTTATTGTATATTGACAGCTAGCTTTGATTCAGACTTAATCTCAAAATATGTAAAAATCAATGTTGTCTAACATACCGGTAAGTAGATTAAATTGACAATATCAGCAAATAGGACACAAACATATCAAGTGGCTATACAAATGTCCAATTTTATTTTATTTTGTCTATACAGTATTACAAGTTATCAATTAATATTTCCACTTTGTTTGCTTCAATAACCATTTTGAATTCAAATTCTCTAAAAACATGATAAATTAATCTCCCCCCAACCCCATAGTTTGCATGCATTTAGAGAAAGCCTGTCAACCGATGTAAGACTTGTATTTATTTATGAACTCAGACATATAATATATTAAGCCATTGTGACAATACAAGTGAGATCTGTCATGTAATAAAGTTTGAACAATGTAATGATCGCAATATACAATACCTGGCAATGTTCAATTCACCAATGCAGGGCAATGGTATAGTGAGGCCTGGTTGGAATCGTAACAATACAGCAATGCCATGACTCAGGGAGACCTTCACAAGTATATACACACCACACTGCTTGTACAAATCCTTATGGTGTGCACTGGATAAAGTTGGAATTAATATGTCCAAAAGCCCAGATGTGGGGACAATTTTATGGCTGAAGTTGTCATGACTGTCAGAAGTAGTTGAACAAGTCAGGACAGTGCTGGAGTTCAGTGCATTGTTATCCTCGGAGATCGGCAATAACTTGCAGCCAGGTGCCAATTCAAGGGAATATCGGGGTATAAACAGTGATAAACTCGTCAGGGAATCCTGCCTTTCCAATGGAATATGGCCACAGGAATTGTAAAAAGGCCTATAATAGACAAGAGATCTGTAACGGACAAGATACTTGTGGCAGATACGAGATCGGTAGCAGACAAGAGAACTGTAACGGACAAGAAAACTGTAACGGACAAGAAATCTGTAACGAAATCAAGAGGGGGAACTCGACTAGTTTCAAGTTATCATTTACCGAGCAAATTGAAGCAAATTCATCATAAACAGGTAAATTTATATATGTCTATACATACTATGTTAGTTTTGTCATTAATCAGCAAATCTAACAAAATGAGATCTTATCGTGAAACTCTTGATATACACTTTCTACTTTCCCCCAAGGCTAAATATCTCGAGTTATTTCCATTCATTAATACTGATAAATGACAGAAATGGTAGCCAGTATTGCGTTTTGTTGATGTTCCAGTTCACATTGTATACTAGAAGGAAATATTGTATTATTGTGCCTTATTATTACCTGATTACTGTTCATGAATTTTGCTCTACATGTTTTATTAAGTGATATTGAATTATAGTATTAAGAAAGTAATATTTGTCTCTTTAACTAATTTTTCATTGATTTGAAATTCATATTATTTGGAACACACTTGTTGGGGTTTATTTTTGTACTTTTAATAGATTAAAAAAAATACAAATATTATTATTGAATTATTTTAAAACAATATATATTTTCTTCTCTATTTGTACCGTTATGTACTTATTATATGGTTATTTGTCCTATTGCAATCGGCATAGGCTGATATATAATATATCTACGCATTTACGCAAGGACTAGGTGCTATCTGTATGAATGCATTGACAACGCTATATTTACAGTTCAACTCGTAAAAACCTGGAGGTCTGTGTCGTTGATTATGATCTCTTCATGCTTGTCCACTGACCTCGAAGAGACAGGTCACCTGGGTCACATGACCTGGTTCGAACGTCTTCTTAGACAAATAGTCTATCATAGTTTTCATGCTTTGATGAACACCCCTATACTCACCGAAGTCTGTATCATATTTCCACTTCTAAGGCAGCAACAACTGTGTTTTTTTCAATACTTGGAGTTAAACGTTATCTGGTTTTTACCTTTTGTTTGATCTGAAATTTGTATGCATAGTTTGAACTACAATAATGCCATGAATCGTGTCCTGTTTGTGTAGTGTGCCTTTAACAGTGGTTAATGGTTGTTGTTTCGTTTGGTGTACTCGGTAGTTGAAGTGCGAGATCTAGGACATGATCACTATAATCTATTCATAGACTTGTATAGGGTATCTACGGTTGCCTGCAGCAATTCGATGGTTAACGTTCATTGACATTATTTTCTCATATCTTTCATAATCCATACATCATAGATGTCATGTATGGGTGAAAGATTCCCGCTGTGACGTAAAACAATAATTCACTCAGTCCATACATCATAGTAGTGTTGTAATTTTGGTTGAAGTTCATGGTTGCCCCTCTGGCACCGAAACAATGAAACATTTTCAGTCCCGATTTCATAAGCTCAATTTGTTTTATGGAGATTTGTGAACAAAACTTTGAGTTGAGCATGAGTTTGTTCTCAAATAAGTTTCATAATCCAGTGATTCAGCTGCAATAAATTTTGTTTCAGACAATTTTCCCGAATTACTAAAACTGAGTAAAAGAATTTTCGGATATTTTGTTAATAATATATGTATTTTAAACATGCCATTTCGGACATTTGAAAAATAAATCGACAAATTGCCTAAGGCCGATGGGCAGCAAAAACACTGTAATCTCAAGGCTTGTAAATATTGCAGCTTTAGAGATATAAAAAAAAGGATGAATCGCAGAGGTTATGAGTACAGTACAGTAGCTCTCATTGATTGTGGATATATCCCTGTATGCCTCTCTATACCAGGAGATTCCTTGGTACCGCACAATCGGATGAGTTACCGGGAGCATTCCGTACATCAACCCTGCAAGTGATGTAATCTGATGTCAACGACCCACAAGCATTTCCCTCCACAGCTGGGATAAGAATACTTTCTACACCGGGGCCTTGGTGCCAAGGCGGCATCAGATCTGTGGTCTGACTGTATGAATGCAGCCAGGACAACATCAGACATATGGTCTGATTATGAATGGCATCCAAGTATGTAACCTGAAATTGAAACTTTCCTGTAGATACTGTGTATAATATACACATGATTTCTGTGGAGATAGGCAGATGGTGGGAGCGTTCAGGAAGCGTGGAAAGTGGAAGTGATAGGGTTGTGGTTAGTCGGTGCCTTGTGGCTATTCATATAACCTTACTTATTGTAGTTTACAAAACTCTCTAGAAAGCTGAAGGATAAAGATACGATTATTATTCGGAAATATTTCTGACATCTGGGAAAGGTCCAAGTTGCTGAGACTGTCGAGAATTTATGATTGGTCGTTCTTATTGAAACTCGATACACATGATAAATAAAGGCTATTCAGACTCATAGAAGTTGACCTAAAATCATCATTTGCATATTTACAACTCATGTTTTATAGTCGTGATAAATGGGTATTATTGTAACACAATTCAGTTGTTACAGGCTGTGGTTCAATCACAGGCAAACACAAACTAACTCTTTCCTTGCTGGTGGCAACTGGAGATGCCTTAGGAACAGTGTCTGTGTCAGCAAGGAGATGGTTAAGCATTCAGATCACTAGAAATAGGAATTGCATAATTCTAACAAAAATAAAGTCTATAATCCTTCAGGATTGTTACACTGATACTAATTTGAAATGGTGGTGATCTATGTTAACATTCTTTCTCCTTTCCTGAATTGTACTTACCATTATCATGATAATAACTCATGGTCATCAATGGTCCAAACCAACAGTGACAAACGCCAATCCTGGGATTCAAACTCGAGTTGCCGGATTGTGAGTCCTACTCCTCTACTGACTGAGCCAAAGGGGTAACCCCGCTGGCCGAGACCAGTAGGAGCATCACATATCACACCCGGTTTTGCTACTAAAAGCACAGTGACGTTACATATAGTACGTTGAAGCAGAAATGTCTGAACTGACTAGTAGCACTACAGACATCACGCTGAATCAGAAATGTCTGAAATAATCAGCGACAATACAGACACCATGTTGACGAATGTCGTCTGAACATCTAGAGCTATCTGTATCAGCAACCCCATCAAGTTTACCTGTGTGTACAAACTCCATCAAAAACTGAGTATATGCAGGGGAGAGACAAAGTTGCCAATATTTTCTTACTGGTAGAAGAAAATATTGCTGTCTTTGTTTGTCAAACAGACCACGGTGCTCCGATTCTATGGACAAATGATGGGTCCATATTTTTATCCACCGACTGTCTACAAGTAACTTACATATGACGGGGCAACCGGGAGACTGATGTTGATCAGATGTGGCGCATCTTTCCTATGTGCAGATGGTGCTGGAAGGGGAAGCTGGTATGATATTGTGAAGGTAGTGGACTACACTGGACAGTTGAGTGGTCAAGAGGTTGTCCACAAGACTTCTTATGTTGGAGTACCAACAGTTATGTTTTTAGTTGTCTGTAGAGCGTGTGTGTTTTCTTACGTTCTTGTCATCATTAGATTGCTACAAAACCACTGAAATATCGTGTTTAGCATGTTTATCTTCTCAATGCTGGATCAGGCACGGGTACCTCTCTTTAGGGCATCTCTGGTTGCCTTCAGCATGGAGAGGGTTAGAAAACCAATCAAATCATTCATTTGGGTTTTCATTGCAATAATGTTTATGTCGGTTTCAAATATTCTTTGATTACATACAATTGGAAATGGCATTTAGTGACAGTGTTCGAAATTACCGCTGGCCCGCTGACCCGGCCATTTCTCACAATGCTAAAGGTATCCTAAGGGCCAGTAGGAATTGATGTTTTTTGTAAACATTTGTTATTTGTATAATTATTCGAGCCAGTAGGTTTTCAGCGGTAATTTCTAACACTGGTTAGTGACATAGTTTATGCATGATATGAACTATCAGTTTGTGAACAAATACCAGTTGCTATTTGTCAATATTGCAAATTCCTGCATTTAGATTTGTAGCAGTAGGATCATCTTACATCTAAGGCCAGACAACTCAGACACAAGCATTGACAATGTACGAAGTGTCCAAGTCAGACGCAATATTATTCTTTACAACACGGCTCCAGTCGCTGACTGTCACGGCGGGAACAGACATTTGATCCCATCCTTTGATAGCAAGTGTTAATCTGTAATATCATCTTGTATATTGAATAGGCTCAAATATTGTCCTGAGGATCATTCTGTATGGACTGTCTGAGGGTGACTCGGGTCGTTTCTTAGACCTACATATATGGTGTGTCCTCCAGGGATTTTCTTTATTAATATCCATGTTGTTTTCTTACATATTTATACATCAAATTTTCGAAAACTTTTAAGAGTTGTGGTTTTAACGGATGTTGGTGTAGATTATTGCCATCAATTAGTATTTTGTGTTTGAAATAAAACTCTATTGTCCAATTGTGATGCTTGGTGATGTATTCTTGTAGTTCCAGTGACTCGTATAAACTGAAGAAGAATTCACAGTGGTGTACATTGTTGTCATCAATTGCTATTTTGTATTTGAAATCAAACTCTGGTGTCTCATGTGATGCTCAGTGATATTGTGCGTCACATGGGTGGGGACATCGTCGCGAATGGGTGAAAAATTCCCGCAGCGACCGTAAACTCCATATTCACTCACTCACGGTGGGGACTGATCAGGACTGATCATGGTGTGACGTGCCTGCAGTATATGTGCAGTGTTAACCTTCTCCCTGCTGGATTAGGCAAAAGCACTACTCATTAGGGCATGAACGGTTGCCTTCAGCAGGGAGAGGGTTAATGGTGAGCACTATACATCAGTGCCAGCCATGCATCTTGCGACGTCCTCCAATCATTGTCATATCACTGCCAAATCAACGATGTAGGACAAAAAAGATATCCTATATATCAATTCATGACCAATTCATGACCGTTTTATTCTGTATTCCAGATATGTCACTGAAAATCGCTTGTAGATTTGCTAAGCGTTTGTTGACTCGCTATCAGCAGAATACTTTTCCTTGTATCAACATATCGCTAAACATTCTTCACACGACTGCCATCTGACCCAAACGGACGAGGGCAGCCATTGGTCGGTTTCATAATGTCGGGCTGAGAGTAAATATTCACTCCCACCTCTGTGTCTCTTCTCCTGTTGTTGCCTGTAGCTGGTGCTGGCACCGCTTCCCTAATTACTCTCACCGGTCAGTCAATATTGACAGGGAATCAGTTGGACTTACATCCCTGACATGGATAGTCATCTGGACCTCCAGTCATCCTGTCCTCCAGTCAACCCGTCCTGTCTTCCTGTCAACCTGCTGTCCAGTCAACCCGTCCTCCAGTCAACCTGTCCTCCAGTCAACCCGTCTTCCAGTCAACCCGTCCTCCAGTCAACCCGTCCTCCAGTCAACCCGTCCTCCAGTCAACCCGCCCTCCAGTCAACCTGCCCTACAGCATGGAGAGGATTAATGTGACATTAAACTTCCATAACTAATGCAGCATATTACGTTAGCAAGTCTAAATGTTGTTTTTGTGTGGAATAAAACTGCAATAATGGTGTTATACTGAATAATACTTCTTGTTTTAAAACTGATCCATGTTTCCACCAGGAAGAGATACATGGAACCAGACACGATTCAGATTTGAACCTTGAGTTTGTATTCTTATGCACAGTATCAGTTTACGATGCTTTTGTATTCATAATGCTCTCATATCATAGTGGACATGGTGGATACGAGGGCTTCTTGAAACAATACTCCTAATAGCACTCTCTCGTATCTATCTCAATGATAGCTACATACTAGAGAGCTCATGTCTGTTAGTGGATGTGAGAGCTTCGTGAAACAATACCCATAGCAGTTATCTAATGATTCCTAATGATTCCTACTAGAGAGCGCTCTTGTCTGTTCGTGGATTTGAGAGCTTTGTGAAGTGGTACTCAAGTGAACTGAAACGATACCCAGTCGATACCCATATGAACCGAGATGATCCCCACGTGAACTGAGATGAACCCCATGTGAACTGCTAAGACACAGACAGTGAACAGTGAACTGACTTGATCTGTCACAGTGCCGTGTCATATCACTGGCCTACATTCCATCCAAGCCTTGCATCTGTACATTGCCCGAATTTCTAATATCTTCAAGTACAATACATGTACTACATAACAGAATACCTTTCAGCTACAAGGTTGAGTGGATTTTTAATGCTGACATAGGTAAACTCTGTCCTCCGACATCGATGTTGTGTACATGTTAAACTCTTGCTAGGAAGGGCTTGGATGAGCCTGTGTGTTCACATAACACTTAATCTTGTATATGTATTGCCTGATCAGATACACTAAGTATATAGTTACCTTACAACAGCTACTTTCTCTCTGTGTGTTTGTCCAGAATGGCTTTCAAGGACTCAGACATTATTATATAGATATTTCTCAGATGGAGAAATGTTACGAATGATAGGGTTTGAATTGTGTGGGTTACTACTCAGTAATTCAGTTTTGTGTTCACCAAGAATTTTAAACTTAATGATAGATGATTTTTGTGATACACCGGTACTAATAGATTTACTATTTAAAGTAGGTTTAACAATTTTTGGTTCAAACATGTCCAGCTGAATCTCCAATTCCTTTGTCAACAGTTTAAGTATTATAGCAAACCAGATTGAAGTACATTGGGCTGGTAACATACATTAGCTATTTGAATAGGGACACTTCTTGTCTTTATATTTAGATTACTTTCCCGTTTATTGCTTTACAAGACCAGGATTACTGTATTGACAACGTGATCTTTTAGGAATGCGCTTCAACTTTGAATAAATGGGTCATTCTCATTTATTCATTAGTTGTACGTTTATACAAGTACATTTCTATGTAATATATCTTGTTTCATTGAAATAATCGCATTAAAAAGAATTAATGAAATAAAGTTCTATATAGTTCTATGGCAGTTATATTGCACCCTCTCCCAAGTTCAGTTCAGATGTAATCGGCTCCAATGCTTCAGCAATACTTGACAGTCTTGTCAGTCTGTCGGTCTGTTGGTCGATCTGTCTGTTGGTCTGTCTGTCAGTCTGTCAGTCTGTCAGTCTGTCGGTCTGTTGGTCGATCTGTCTGTCTGTCAGTCTGTTGGTCTGTCTGTCAGTCTGTCTGTCTGTCTGTTGGTCGGTCTGTCTGTTAGTCTGTTGGTCGTGCTGTCTGTCTGTCTGTCGGGATCGTAGCAAATGGGTGAAAGATTCCCTGCAGTGACGTTAAAATCCATATTCACTCACTCACTGTCTGTCAGCAAACCTTTGGCTTTGAAATTTTGGGTAGAACTTATTGCAACCTGGCTGTTTCAAAAGGACGTTTGACCCTGCTAAACTCCTGCTTCAGGTAGAATACTAACGATATTCCTTGGCTACGATATATTCCTTGGTGACGAGATGCCCCGGTGACAGGTGTTCTGTTTGCGATACACCACACTGCCGAGACACGTCCTGGGGCTGGGTTATGCAATGGTGTCCAGGGTCACTTCAGATTCATGTGATTGACTTGCTGTCTAGTACAAGAGACCCTCTGAGGAATATTCTAATTGAAATTCACAAAGCAGCCCTCGTCCTTGTCAATTTCCAGACCAGTCCGTCATTCACAAAGTACGCTGCTCTTATGTAATGTAAAGACGTTATCGCTGCTGAACAAATATTTAGTTTCCTTACCTTTATGCAAGTATATCGTGATCTGGTTCATGTCTGGCGATTAGTGGCTGAATCGTGACCCATTTTTCAAACTAACTGAAAGAATTTTCATTGAGGTGTGAATTCTCTTAACACCGTAAAGTTACAAATTACTCGTAGGTGTTGAACGTGCCAGAGTCTACTGGTGACCTATAGATGATGTTTTGGGAGCGTGACAATACGTAAACATCGCGGTTTATTAACTTTGGGTTGACATAATGTTCCATGGGTGAGGTTGGCAACCTCCGACCTGTCAGGCTTGAAGGATAATGGTTGAGAAATTCCAAGATTTAATGTTGTTTAACATTCTATAGGAATGTTGACCTTAAAGTCGACTGCGTATCTCAACTACCATTCTCCATTGCATCAGAAGTGGTTTGGTCTTTGAGGACGTGGTATGTAGTCTCAGAGAGAGGCTGGACATCAAACGGGGACAGGGCTCGGATGATCATCCCAATCAGAGCATGTGGAGAATTTCATGGTTTGCTGAGAAAAGCTTTTCACTGGGATTACAGAGCTGAAATGGACTCTCCCTTTGTTACTTGACCCTGTGTTTCATGACCCGTCGACCTGATGCGATTTTCATTTTCAATGGATGATAATCTTGAGTTATTATTTCAAAACCTTTAACAATTTTGATGCAGTATTAACTTTGGATCTCCAGTTTTCAATGGGATAATCTTGAGATAATTTGAACACTTTTTTTCTTCTTTCGATATTGATCCGGTTTAGATCTTGGTTACCAAGTTTTCAATGGGAGACACTCTCAAGTTATTATTTCTAAATGTTTTCCCATTTTGACCGAGTTTAAACTTTGCTTCCCAATTTAAAAATTAAAAAAAATTCTTTTAAATAACACGTAGAGTGTACATGTTACCTGGAGAGAACGGTCTGAATGACGACGTCAATGTGTGTACAGCACCAGTAGCCGTCTGCTTCTAGGCTGCAGACGGTCCTGCTTCCATCTCCCTTCACAGAGAATATTGACAAAACTGAACATTGCAATCTGTTTGGAAGAAACATCTAATCCTTTTTGTTATAATTTTAAGACAAGTTTGAAGTTCGAAAAGGAATTTGTTTCTTCACCTTCCTGCGTGGATTGCAATGACAGAAATTTTATTTGTCAACACACCGAGTTAACTTAGAGCGAGTTTGAGGAGGCATCCGAGTTTGTTCGGCGTAACAGGGTGTTTGTATTGAACTATGGTGTCATTCATTGAAAACCAGAATTATAGAAGGAAAACACTGAAAGGAAAGCGCAGTTCTAATTGAAAAATGCAAATACTTTCGTTAACACGTGTATATTTTTCAATTTTTCTGTTACTGTTCATCTGGTTTTCTATGTGGATTTTAGTTGGCTGTGTGGTTTACAAATTACCGAGGATATCTGGGACATGAATTCCTGTTGATATGAGAGTTCGCAATGCAACAATGATAATACAATTCAACAATTGTATTTGTGATGTTAACAATACGACAATGCATTCCAACATGAAATTAACAATAGAATGGTGATCAGTGTCGAATTAATAGGGGGGTCCGGGGGTCATTTGAAAATCTGCAATGTTAAAGGTATCTGTGTGACCCCCTGAAAATTACAGATTTTACCA
>JAVCKZ010104650.1:0-10714 GCA_034780755.1 Lepetodrilus elevatus
CCCCCCCCCCCCCCCCCCCCCCCCCCCCCCCCCCCCCCCCCCCCCCCCCCCCCCCCCCCCCCCCCCCCCCCCACAGGTTGAAAACAATGAAAAGATGTCTTATAAACGTGTACATTGTTGCAAAAGTGACAATTTATAAACTCAGGAAATAGCCATCCTCGATGTGCAGACCATTGTCCCTACTACCATGCATTAAATTATCTGGGATATATCCTTCTTTGTAACTTGTTTTGCCTGTGAGGCTTGAATAAATATCTAAACATAATTAAAATATTTATCAATCACTATGGGTGAAATATTCCTGCTGTGTCGAAAAACACTTTATTTAATCAAATCTAAGTTTAGATAAAAAAAAATAAAAAAAACATTCTTATGCTCGCAAATATTAATATTAATACTCATTTCCAAATTTAACATTCTTAATTCCTAAAATAACAAGGATTGTTCAGAAACTTGTTGTTATTAATATATATTCATTCAAGCCTCGCCAGCCTATAACAAAGCTACAGATAAGCACATATCCCAGGGCATTTGACAACTGTTTTAGTAGGCATTATGATCTGTGCTTCCAGGATGAGGAATAGCGTGCACTAGTCTTTGATCTGACCAATGCTACAGTACATGTAGACAAGAATGGATTCTAAGTAATCGTATCTATAAAGCAGAACAGTGCATTATTTTCTCCACCTTTTGCTAAGAAGACTTGCTGTTCCCAGTTGAAGATGCTAGAAGATGCAGCTTTGTAAAATAGACTCGGGAGAACCTTCTCCTAATGAAGGGCCATGGTAATGAAAACATATCCTTCCAATATTTTTTTTCGACCTAGGATTAATCAACAAGTAAAAGGTACAAAAAAATGCATTCCAAAACAAACAGCTGGCAGAAGTAAATTATTATGTCCTTATCGAATGCCTTTAGAATGATTTTTGGATAATCGAGCATGGCAAGGGAGCTAACTCAATTACATTTTTTGTGGAAATATGGTTTCCAGTTATAGAGAGGTTCTCAAGAAGGTAAGTTTCATTTCTCAGCATTGAATTCAAAGTTACTGATATTGACCAAATCAAATAATATGTGGTTAAAATTGTTAGTTCAACTATTGACAAGCTCTGCAAATTTCAGAAAACAGTTTAATTTCCAAATTTAACTTTCTTGAAAGTTTTCCGTTTTCTTGTGATCATTCTGCTTTGGCTCTCAAAAATTTATCAAGACATTCACAAGGTAAAAAAAATGACAAATTCACTATTTGGAAGTACGAAGCTTGTCTGTAGTCAAGGAAAGGTTATATCAACACTACCAGAATTTAGTGCCTGGTTTACAATATTTTATTTTCCTTTCCTTTCTTTCAGCGTAAGTCAGCCTGTCAAATGTAATGTTATGATTCAAACCTTGATTTCTATCAGTTTATGTAGTCTGTCTTTGTGTGTGTTCAGACAGTAATAGGGTATTTATATCAAATTTACCCATCACTTTTGATATTCCATTCAGTGCCTAGTAACCAAGTATGACTGTACAAACTCATGTGCACTCGCAACATTTACAACATAATCAGTCCTAAGCTGAACTATATATCAGTACATGTATTTCATTATTTTAAAGTTTCTTCTATATTTGCTGATATTATAACTGCAGTTCACTGTTGATATACTTTATGCAGACTCTAGTGTATTCTCAGCTTCAATAAAACCCAACCAGCCTAGTGCTCCTTCTATACTGTACGCTTTCCAGCATATACGTAAAAGTAGAAACCAGAAATTACTGTTTTCTCTCGTTAATTCTGATAATAAAAAATATTTCTTGGTGATATTGGGGAATTAAAAATGTTATTCAAGGCAAATCTTTTTAACATTTATTCTGGCACTTTGGCGATAGTTGACAATATTGAAAAATTAATATACCAGATGATATATTCCCGCACTAATTCGTTCATTTAAATTAAATAAGAATATTGAGGTTGTACATACAGTAGAGTCTGTATACGTTTGGCTTATATTGGTATGCCTGGGTTTGCCATGTTGTATCGTTGGATTATGCCCATTCTAATGTGCACTCTAACGTGTAGTTAGTTCTCTCCCGTTCTGTACTAGTAGCGTAGATAGACTACACACTGATTTGACCAATCACAGGAGCTGCCCTTGGCACAAACGTACATTGCGTTCAGCATTGACATACTATATAAATATTATATCTATAAATATGTATATATCAAACATTAGGGCGTGGTCGCATGGTGTCGTCACTCACTTGTGACAAGATTGTGTTCAGAGTGAATGTTGCATCCATTGCGAGAACAGTACCCATTGTAGATACTTTCTACATAGATATATTCTGTAGGGATGTGGTTGCATGGTGTGTTATCATAGACGATACCATTTTACATATATCCAACATTCTCCATCTATAGTTAATATTATAGTTACAATCTGTAAGTACCGTAATTCATCAGTCATACCAGATTTATTCCATTGAGATCAAAAAGAAATAATTTTAAAATATACCGGTAGGTAAAACCTCAAAGTATTACTCTTCTTTTTTTTTTTATAATTGTGGTCACCAGTAATACATGCTTGACCTTACTTGTAAACATATCGCATGACGTAAGTCCTCTGTGGTATGATAAATATATGTATATACATTATATTATAATGTATACCGTAAACACAATTAATCCTTTCCTCAAGTTTGACTTATATGAATTTTAACGAGGAGCACCTTTCTTGACTTGCATGGTCTGTATGATGTAACAGTGCTTATAAATTTTCACTATTGTTATTAAATATTTCTTAATATAATTACCTATCTGAATATCATAAAGTCGAAGCAAAGCATTTTTAAAGTCTTGTACTATTTCTTCAAAGAATTTTTATAGAAATAGCTAAGGATTTGATTAACGACCTTTGTGCCAGTATTCTTAAATATGGTATTCTATTGTACTTTAAAATTTATTATATTAAGATATTTTTTGTTTGTGGTCGTACTAACATTTCGTCATACATCTCTTTGTGTATTGATGATATTGTGACTGGGATGTATCATGTTTGGTTATGTTTACTAAATATTCCAATGCTTTTTCTACAACTCGTAACACTTATGTTTTATTCCAATAATCCGGGAATGCCCGATGCCATGCATTAAAGGGAAACAGCGGTATTCAGTGCACACAATATATGTGTCAAGTGTGTTTTGTAGTTTTGATAAATCTGCTCATTCTTGGTCTCATCTATCCAGCACTCTGAACAAATGTTTAATATCTCGTCACCAAAACAATATACTGCCTGCATGTTATATGGGTACGTGTCACTATGTGTAATCCATGTTGGGACCGTACGGACAGACTTCAGTCCATCCACTGCCCAGTATTGGCATTTCTGTTTCAGTAGTCCGGTTTGTGTTTTTTTAAATTCATTTCAGTTCTATGTTAATTTTTCTTGTTTTGTTTTTTAAATATTTTTTTAAAAAAATGAAAATTTCCAAATTGATAAGCCATCGACGTTATAATTTTTAAGACTGTCGATTACGTGATTAAGTATTTTGTAAGAGCTGTGTGACAAGAGGTATGCTGTTTTCTTCACCTCCTAGATGAAGATGATAACGATTTTTTAACCAATATTTTAATGTCATGTTCCGCTTGGCTTTGGCCCACCTGATATGATGAGGTATTTTTACTAACATCTTATTATACCGTTATAAATGTATGAGAATTCCTTTTACCTATTCATTGGCATGCCTTTCATGCAGTTTTGTATAATGCTTCAATTATATTTACTTTAAAAATATTTATAGAATAGAAAATAATGTCTTGTATCTGCTAATAATATAACCAAAAAATAAATACTCTCAAATTCCTCTTCCAAGCTTGACAATTTCAGAAAATAACTGTTTGTAAATATTACACAATGTCTTTGAAACAATATTTTTCCAAACTTGGTGGATTGTTGTCAATTTCTGCCTTTTTTTGTTTGAGATACCCATGTATTGAATGCATATACATAGCAGCACTGTTTTAGATAAAAGAAAAGAAATAAATATGATATATTCAAATAATGATATGGTAACAGAAAGGATTTGGTAAGAACTTGTGTATACCCATATATGTGGCTTCGTTAGTGGTCTAGGTGGGGAACATCAGTGTCTGCATGCTCCAGCGTGTTAGCTGTTTTTCATTCCCAGTGCATGATGGAAGGCCGTCTTGTACGATTTTCTCGTATCCTATTTTAAGTAGAACCTGTCTTCACCTAACCCATCAGATCGCAGGGCCGTATTTTTGCCCTGCATTTACTAACAGCAAGTACTGGTATCAGTTCTGTTGTTATCTTACATCATGAAGTAGAGCATGCCATCATTGCCACTGAAGGATTTTCAGTATACGTAATTAATTTTTAATTGCATTGTTTGAATTTCGGAGAGAACTCGGATCTAATCTGCAATATAGTGCTACCCAAAAAGGGGAAGAAAACAAATTAATCATTATTTAATGTTAATATTGAAAATTCATTCTGGTAACTATTTCATCCAATTTTAATTAACGAAAGTCAATAATTATGGTATTGTATTATTGTTATTGTTAATGTTAATTGTTGCACAAAACCAACAACCATCGATAATCAAAATCGCTGAATTATGTTGTTGTTTTTTCTCACTGGAAGGTAAATTCTATTCTTTCCATCTATAATTTGGTCTCCTGCTGTCTTGTCTTTAAATAGCTGTGTAATCACTGTATAACCTTCTGAAAACATTACTCAGTATCTTACCTCTACGATTGTGGTGTGGTTTTACATATGTTGTGCAAATTCCAGATGTATTTTTATAGCCATGCAACTTGCTCTGACAGTGTGCACACCTGGCAGCTGGCATGGCATCTGTTTGTCAAACCTGCATTTTCACTTAGGTAGACTTAACCCGTATTACCAGTGCACTGGTGGGACATTTCACTTACGCACACGCTAACTTGGTATTTGTGAAATTGTATTTATTTTAAAATTCTATGTCAATTTATCCATATTCATATTAATTTGAGAAACATCACACAAGTTTTTTTTAAATTGAATTAATAACAAGTCTCAGATTTACTAGCCAATCAGGGCTCTACATTAACTTTTTGAGGCACCTGTCCCTGTGTCCTTTCGGACATGTAACTAATTAATTTTCACATGTCCTCTGTAAATTCTACCTGTCCCGGACAGGCGGACAATCTTTACTGTCGAGCCCTGCCAATGGTATTAAGTTTGAAATTTGAAATGTCCTATCAGTTGAATGCCTGTAGATCTAACACCATTTGAAAATACTGCTGAAATTGCAAAGAAATATGTCACAACCTACAACTGCATAGGGCTACGGCCAAATACCAAGCTTTTGCTTATCCTAAATGTTTTGGTTTTTATTTGGCAATTACACATTCATTTCCGAGTGAATTACACATGACCTTTTAATGATAATTGATGCAATTTTATGTCCCAAATCTATCAACACACTAATACTATGTTCATCCTACAGTAATCCTAACCTATTAACAGTATGCATGGTATTATTATGGCAAATGGTTACTTCTTTGAAAGAAGCTATCAACATATATTAAAAAATATAGAAATGATTTTGTATTAATTCAGTTATGTTGACATGCATTCTAAATTGACGTTCACACTGTGCATGATAATTATCCTCTTAATACACTGTAAACCGATGCTAAAGTGAGTTCTGGTTTAGGTTTCGCCCACTAACACATTGTTATTAATGTAACTATTATGTATAGGGGCACCTTGTGCCATTTCACTACTAACTGTGACACACCAAACAATACTTTTACCTTTTATTTATCAGATGCTATTACTGCTAATGGAGCATGCAGTACTATTATTATGATATACTATTTTATGGACTATTTTATCATTTCTAAAATCTCTGGATCTTCGACTTTGTAAAGTCTGTCATCTGTTTTGAAGACACTTTTCACATGTTAACGTTGTACTGCATTGAAGGTTAATTCATTTTGCTGTCGGTAGTTCAAGAAAAAAGTTGACACAATCTATCCATGAAAACTACAAGTTAACTCGTATTGTTTTAAAAAGTATGGATTTTTTTCTCTATATTAATGACATCTTAGTATGATAACAGTGACAAATTTAAATGCTGACGACTTTATGAAAGCACCATTTTGGATAACTTTTTTTCATTCCAATATTGATTTCTATTAAATGTAATCACTAATATTATTTCAAAAAGTCAAAAGCAAGCAAATACATGCTAATCAAATTTTTGCCTTGGAACGTTTTCATAAGGTTTTCTTCTGTTTATATGAATCCAATCTTTATTCAGTATTTATACCAAATGGATGTAGGCAGAAAGCTTTGAGCAAATCAAAAGCATTCCTTGTGATCATCCAGCTTGATGTGAGGGTATTTTGTGTCAGCTTTATTCTTCGACATCAATTTCATGAGCGAGAAAAAACACACATCCACACACTACAAACTTTGCAAATTCTTTGGCTTGGGGGAATTGCATGACTTCTAGATAATAGCTTGCTGTAATGAGTCGGTGCCCTTCACTCCTAATACCACCCCAGGGGTGGATCCAGTTCAAGTTGCTGTATCCGCCCCTGACCCCCTGACCCCCCGCCGCACACTGTACTCCTGTCTACTACTTAGTGACTGCTGCGTACAGACTCGGGTACAATATTACCTGTATATTGTGTCATGTCTCTTAGCTCACTGGACTAGAACTCATAATATCTACTATATGCAGCAGTTAGTGGTAAAGCAATCCCAAGTTACACTTGGAAATATCAAATTATTTTAAATCATCCGTAGATGTTGCAGATTTTGGTTACTTTATCTTAACTCTAACAAAACAAATTAGTGAAGCTGTTATATCTATATTTATATATGCAATTTAGTCTGTTTTCTCACTTTTTATTTAATTCTTAGGCCAATACTTACATTGATATCTTCAATGCTACTCTCCATAAACAATCTGGTTCAAGATTAATTTAGATTTTTTCCAAGTATTAAATATTTCAAACAGATGCTTTCCATTTCGTAGCAAATTTCATCATTGTATGCATGCTTCAGTGCAAAAAAAAATCAAACGAAAATTGTCACATCTAGGTTGGGTAATATACCTTTCCTATACCAAATATGAGATGATGGTTGTTCTGTGTTTCATTTTATGTCAAAGGATATATCGCTGTCGGAGGTCTGATGAGTTTCCTTGTCTTTCAGGCTATTGCTGTTGCTGTGCCTCCTGCCCACGACGACTCTACCAAAACGGTTGATGTGACAAACAAGTAAGTATCTATATCTGTACACATGCTCATTTAGCTTTCATTGGCAGTAACCCTGTCCATGCTGGAAGCTACTGGAAACTCCCTTAACAGCAAAACCTGTGGCTAATCCAGCATGAAGAGCGTTAATGTCGTAGCCAAGCATATACTTGTTTGAATGAAGAGAAACTAATGAATCTCACCGGATTGTCTTTTGATAACAATTATATATTGATAGGATGCACCAACTGTAGAGTGGCAATGCAGTTATCATCCTTGGTCTTGTCAGTACCAGCCGGTACTCGCAGGTTTACTGCAACATTCAGCGCTACGGATGTTGCGGGTTGCCTTCTGCCCTAAACTGATATTAGGGAAATATTCTAGAAAGCGACTTTATACCCAATTAACAAAATATATACATGTATATAGATATTACATTTCTGCAGAGAAAAAGCTTTTGAAATTTCAAATACTTATAACAGAGATGTCTTCAATACGGAATAATAACACCTACTCCGAGGCTATGATATTATCTAGTTCAACTTACTTGCAAATGATGCGATTATCTTGTTTTCAGAATATATTCCACCATCTACTCGACACTTCCATGTCCCTCTATCTCTGGTCTGGTTCACTGCTCCTATGGTCAGAGTGCCAGTAGTGGAGGTGCTTGTGTACACGTAGTCTCCTGGTGGGTTACATTCGAATCCAGCTCCTTCGTCTGCACAGCCACCTGTGGTTACTGAATTGTGTTCGAAAACCACGGATGTAGAGATAGCTGTGTCTGTACATGTGATGGTCAGACTCTGGCCTATTACTGGACGTCGACTGATGGTCAGCACTGGAACACCGTCTGAAACAAGAAAACTGGAGAAATTATTATCAATCCTATGATATTTTCTATTTCACATCTATATAATCAGGCATCGTCACCAATGTTTCTCTTAGAAATGTAACGGCTTTCTATGTAAATATCACTGACACAGTTATATATGTCGTTTATGCACAGACACTTGAAGCAGGACAATTATTTTATACACCCTTTTATTACAATTTAAAAGATTGTCAGAATTAAAATAATAAGTTCTTTGTTGTTATATTTCTATGTCTTGTCTAGTCATAAACAGACCCATCGACGACATATTATATATATATTTTTTTTACAAAAGTTCTTTCTTTTTTTCAAACTAGTATCACTACATAATATATCAATACCACAAGTTTTATTTAAATCCTGACATTTAAAAAAACCTAAATGTTATCTGGATTATCTGGTAGATGCAAATAAAATATAAACTACCAATACAATTGAAATCCAAACCTTTGATTGTATATCAAATAATAGGCAGGTATTTTCTTCATTTCACAGACCTGAATAACGGACCTGTCAGAATCCGCTACAAATGTACGTCCATTGCATAAAACACTTTCATCGCTACAATAGGCCTACGTGAGACTATGGTTAGCTGAGACGACTGTAGCTATACACTTGGTTCATGTAACAAGACTTACATTTGTAACTGGTTCCAAACAATTGACTTGTAACAATCAATATTACCTACAACTGTTTTGTGCAACGGGCCCCTACTTGTACACACTATTGCATTTAGACTGATAAGCTACATAGGCTTATAGTGTAGGCTTATGTATATAGTGCATATGCCTACATACATGCAGCTCACTACCCGACTATATTAAAGTACGCATACTATTGTAGGACATACGTGACGTGATCGTATGGCCGCTATTGAATTCATGTACATGATTCTGTCCTGTGTTCTACTCACCTGTGCGCGGGTAGACCAACATCACGGCAACAAGCACAGGACACCGAAAAAGGTAGAAAATCATGACTTGCAGCTTGCACGTACATTACAGTCTGAGATAGTGTTTGTATGACAGTAATCTGTCATACATTTTAGTTCTATACTTCCTGGTTTATTAATAGCCACGTCGACTACCCGGTGTATAGTATACTGACAATGCCATATTACGTAGCGTATAAGAGAAGGCCCAGTAAATATGTCCATTACTGGAAGGTAAAGGACACGAGGAGCCTAAGCTATAGTTTGGCATGAAATGCATTGACCCCCCTATTTCGTAGATTATCTCAGTAAATACTTCATGGAATGAAAAACAAAAATAATTCATTTTCTTATTTCATTTGACCTAACCAAAATTTAAAAATTTTAAATATTGCACCAGTAATGAAAAATCTGTTTATTTAACGATCACCAAATAGTTTGAGTAAATATTATTTTCTGCAGAGGGGCGACGTTCGAAAGAAGGCACATGCAAATAGTATTTGTTATTACTGGTGCAATATTTTTATCTTTTATTTTTATTTTGGTTAGGTCAAATGAAATAAGAAAATTAGTTTTTGTTTGTTTTTCATTCCATGAAGTATTTACCGAGAAAATCTACGAAATAGTGGGGTCAATGCATTTCATGCCAAACTATAAAAGTTAATTTTTGCTATATACTAGTATATAGAGAATCTCGACCGAGTGTCTTTTGAAATAGGGGGTAGGGATAACAAATTCAAGTTTAAACTAACTTCTAATTGGTCAATCAAAATGAAAATTGCCACAAAGCTGGAGAGGTGATTACCCTTTCCTTTCATCATAAAATCCAAGATGGCGCCCATTTTAGCTGAGATAACGAAAATGTTAGTCCATGGCCATGGATGAACCCTCATACATCGCACCCAGAACCTCTTTGAGTGGTATCACTTTATTGAAGGGATTGTCTTCAATGAGATATTACATGTAACAAATAATAAAGTTGGGTTGCGCTATATTTTTACAAATGGCCGCCAAACTGAATAGAATTTTCGCATATTTTCGCATATTTAATTTTGAGGTCTATACCAACATTTTCAGGGACTAAGAACCCATTAATATCAGTTGTTCAAGTCAGTTGAGCATCCATCTTGATTTTCAATATGGCCTGCATTAAAAATATATATTTAGTAATATTACTGCCTGAAACATACATGTGTTTCCGATGTCTAAACAGATGTTTTAAGTGGAAATGGATTCATTAAGCATCATACTATTAATATTATATCTTATTTATATTCCGCAACATATTATCTATCTGTTAACAAATATAGTGTGTTAATATCATGATCAGTCGCGGAGTTAAGCTAGTTTGAATATGGTGGGGCTGCTTATAAAAAATACCAATCTTGATGAAATACCCGTAAAGAATGTTCTATAACATATTTTCTTCAAGAAATGTAGCTCAAAATAGTTCTTAATTGTAGTCTACAAAGTAGTATCTATTTATTAAAATGAATATCGTGTTCATATCATGATTAGTCACCGAGTTGTGCTAGTTTGAATATGATGGGGTTCCTCATAAATACCAATTTGGATTAATATGCATAAGGTTAGTTCTATATGTATGCTTTTCCTCCATAAATATTCCAAGTATAACATTCAAAATTGCATTATA